>VZRJ01000961.1:242917-266385 GCA_013397565.1 Ptilonorhynchus violaceus
TGGGTCTTTCCTCTGTTTGTCTTTTTTTCTCCCCCTCACCCCCTAATCTGTACCATTCATTTCCCCGGAGTCAATTTGCCAAAATGAGGGTGATACACCACATCATAGCCGAGATAATTTCGGTTCGCATCTCGGAAAATTGCTCTAATTATTGATGTTAAACTCAGGGAAATTAAAAGAAGGCGCTTCTCCTTCATCTCCCGATTTTAAGCTCTAATTTGTTGAAATCGAGTTGTCATCACAATTCCAATCACTACCGTTAATAGTAAAAGTGTTTTAATAGAGCCAGAATTCGCACAACCCATGCTATTAGATAATTAAGAAAGATGTTAGAAAGACAAGTGCTAATCCTTGGGCACACGGACAGCGTCTCCATCTGATCCAGCAGGTAGAACAAATTAATTACCCGAATCAATTAGTCCTAAAAGTACAGTTCTCGGGGAGGTGTAAGCCATGCCTTCCATATGGATGAGCTGGTAAATGGTAAATAGATGAGCAAAAAGCTTTAAAAGAATAGGAACGGCGATCGCCGGGGTTTAATGAAGGTGCGGCTCCCGAGTTTTCCAGCGGTGCCGTCTCTTCCCCGCCAGCGCCGGGCACAGCCACGCGTGGGCGGGGTACGGATGTGGCTGCTTCATCAGACAGAACTCCGGGGGGGTCAGAGAGCTCCCCATCCCACCAGGAAAACCCACGGGAGCATTTTTTCCCTGTTAGAGGCACACGCACACTTTGTTTTGTGCTGTAGCGCCCGTGCACGGGCAGTCCTCACCCACTTAAACAATATATAAATACATATAAAAATATATATATACACATTTATATATTTATTTTATGTATTATATTTGTGTTTCTATTATATATTATATTCTCATATATCATATATATGTTTTATATCTATATATATATATTTACATATCCTCGCTTGCAGAGTATGGATGCAGCTACACCGATGCAGGGAAGCAGGAGCAATCCCCCGGGATTGGGGAAAAGGCTCTCCTCTCCATGTGCTGCCGACAACTCCCTCTTTTTCCCCAGGAAAAATAAATAAATAAATAGATAAAGAAACAAACAGATAAGTGTAATCATTCTGCCGCACTGTCCCCTCCCGCAATGACCATCCCGAGTTTTTGGCCGAAGGGTTTGCAAATCCAACAGGCTGAAAACTTTCTGTGAGGAGCAAATGAGTAAATGAATTAGGAGTGATGAGACGGGGCTAATGCCCGCGCTGCTAATGAGGGAGCGTGTAAGCCGCTTGACGGGCCATTTCATCAGCTCAGATTTCTCTGCCGGGAGGGCCGGGGCTTTGCTCAGCGCTTTGGGGTTGGAAATGTGTGTTTTTTAAAGCAGATCCGAAAGATTAAAGCTGTGTCGCTTCAGCCGGATTGGGTCACAGCTTTGGGACTCGGGCAACAGCTCACTCGTTTGTCTGACAGCCACGTTGGCAGGCTCGTTTTTGGAGTCCCTTTTTTATTTGGGGCACAGATGAATAAAGTAGAGGGGGAATGGGGTTGTGTTTTGGTGTTAATCTGCAGCAACAGCAGCAAAACCCATCCCCAAACCGTGCAGTGGCACCTCAGGGGCAGCAGCCTCTCCCTGGGGCTGGTTCAGGGACAAGGAGCAGAGGGGATAACCCCCATCTGTGGAGGGATTTTATAAAATTCAACCTTTCACAGGTTTTTGTGACAGAAATGGGGTGCCAGGTGTTTCCCACCCTTGGCAGGCGTGGCTGGAAGGGTCCTTCTTTGCCCCAAAAGTCCTTTACCTGTTTTTCCCCTTTTGTCCCTTTTCTGCAGATCCCTGGGGTGACCCAGCAGTAATCCCTGGGTGATCCACCCAGTGTGGATCTCATCCAGGGATCTCCCCAAACACTCCCAGCCCTGGCTGTGCCCTCCCCAGGACCAGCCCCTGGATCCTGGCTTAGCCCTTTCTCCTGGCTGGGCAGACAAATGCACACAAACAGATATTTTTCCATCCACCCACCATTCCATGTGCTGCCAAACTCATGGAAAAACAGAGAAGGATTCCCACAGCTTTTCACCAGATCCAGCAGAAACTGCCCCAAACCTGGGCGGAAGCTGAGATCCTGCTGGGCTGAGGGGCACGTTTGGGAGGGAAAACTGCAGGGATTGGGTTCGGGGCGAGGCAGGGAAATTGCAGGTTTGGCTGCTTTCCTCACTGGGTGTTTCCCTCCCCATTTGGGAGGAACCAGAGGTTCTTGCTGCACTTTCACATCCCCCCCCGAGCACTTTGGGGGACATCTCAGCCTGGCACCCCAAACTCAGACCTAATGATTGACACCTAAACCAGGCAGCCACACCGCTGTGGGGTTTGTCTCTTGTTCCTTCAATAAAATAAAACGATTTCTACAGGCTCCAACAGCTTTATAAACTTGCTGGAAGTGATGCACACACCTCCCCCCCTTCCTTTCTGATTTAATACCACACGTGCTTTGCTTAGATAAACACCACCCATCATCACTTGCACACTTCAGATCATTTGAAAGTATCACAAGGGAGGATTTTGCCCAGGAAAACAGAAATGTATTTGACTTAAAACCTCGGGGGTCATCGAAAAGGTCAGTGCAGCTACATTGATGTTGGGAGCTTTATTCCAGCGCGCTGCATTAGGGGATAAATTTGGTGTGGTTTAAAAATACAGGCACTTACCTTCCCGTGGCTCTTGAAGAGGTAAGGCAGCTCGGGAGCCCGGCCTTTTCATGCCTTTCAAGACCAATCCACTCCAAAAGGAAGGGTTAAATTAAAAACAGACAGCCTTGATACGATCAAAATGGGAGCCTGGCTGCAGGAGAGAGGTCTGAAGAGCTCGGGTTGAGTAGCCACACACGAGACGTAGAGAGAGGTCTTTTGAACACAAAGCTTGGCTTAATGGAGAATGTTCCATGCACGATGCTTCAGGCTGAGCCTCTTCCCATTCCCGAGTGCCTCTGCCAGAGGGTGCTGCTGGTGAGAGGGAAAAGCACTCCTGCCTTGCTCCAGCCCCTCTCCCCGTCTTCATCCCGTCTACCTTTGCCTAAATCTGACATTTCTCCGCAGGTCTCCAAGCCCAAATTCACCTGGCACCCACTTCCTGCCACCCTGCAAACTCCCTGTGGAAAATCCAGGATTGCTGTGTTAGTGATGAGAGATTTTATCAATTCAGCTCGAGTGAGATAAAGTGGGAACCCCTGGAGCACCAGGTTAGGGCTGCACTGGAAGTTCTGCTGCCATCCCAGCATTGCCATGGAGAACCAGGAGCTGGGCTCCTCGTGGATCCCTTCCAGCTCGGGATATTCTGTGATTCTGGGAATATTTTAGCACTGGAACTCCTCTGCTATGCCCTGGCAGCAGCTTTGGGGAGCTCAGAGGACGGGTTTGGGGTCAAACCCAGTTTGTCTCAGGGCTGAGCGAGGGTGGGAGGGAGCATCGAAGAGGAGTTTGCCTTCTCATCGGGGTTGCTGACAGGGGAAGATCCATCCAGATTTTCCAGGGCTCAGAACTCCACCACCCCTTGGCTTCTGCTGCCTCATTCCCAGACTGGCACTGCCCTTCATTTGTATGGGGATGAAGAAAACACAGAGTGACCAACAGAGGGGAAATCACCCTGGAGGTTTCATCCCCAGACAAGAAACACTCGGGTTAAGAGCCAGGCCTGTGTCATTCTGGCAGAATCACTGATTCTACCCAGAAAAGCACAAAAATTCCAGGGCTAAAGTTCCAGGTAAAAAGCACAGGGGGATGGAAGTGCTGCTGGTGAGAGGGAACCACATTAAGAAGGTGTTGAGACAGGAAGGTGCTTTTGAGGCTTCTGTCCCACCCATAACTGCAGGAATCTTGGGGATAAAAAGAGATGTGGCATCACCGACAGGCAAAACAAAATTTAAAGTGTAAAAAGACTGTGGTTTCCTTACACAGCTCCCAAACTCAAATATCTATGCATGAGCTCAGCAGTTTCATTCCTAAATCCAGAATTTTATCTCTGTACTGAAAATTTGCCTCATCGTCTGATAACCCTGAGCATTTTCCGAAGGCAGGGAACTTACAAAAATGGAATGAAAGGAGTAACATGGACAGGTTTGGTCTAAACACTTCCCTTAAAACAGTGACCCTTATTCACTGACACCTTTTCAATCATCTCATATTTGTTTTCAGCTTCAGCAGGGTGATCTGCACTTTTCCAAAACACAGCAAGACCATTCTTCCTTTCTTTCTTTTCTTCAGAACGAGTCAGAAATCGGGAGGGAGGCTTAGAAGTTTCCCTGGGACCCGCTTTCAATTATTCTCCTGTTCATTTGGTTCCCTATCAATTCCTCCTCCTCGTGTGCCCGACCCTCGGGCACTGCTGGCTCCCCCGAGGCAGAGGTGATTATTTCACCCGGGGCCATCTGTACTTTGGGATCTCAGCTAATCCTCTGCTCTCTAAAAAATCCATTCGCGCTGCCGAGGTCCCTGCTTTGTTGCAGCCTTTGGCACATCCACGCTCGCCCGTTTGCTCCCATTCCAGCTGTGTGACAATGGGCTGCACAACTCCGCCTTTTGATCCACTTTTTGTGCGCTAATGGCTCAGGACCTTCCTTGTTTCCCTAATTTCGGGATGTATCAACCGTGTACTCCTTGCTTTTAACCTCGGGGGCGGGATAATCCTCCTTTTCCCTTTCTTATCCATTCGACCTTTATTTCATTCCCATTGTTTTCCTGCTGTTCTTTGTGGCTTCCCTCTGGTGATTTGCCACACTCCGCAGCTCCAGGTTCCTCCTGGAGACCTCATATCCCTTTTCCACTCGGAGAAACACTTGGAATACATAATCCCCAAGTCTGGAGTAAGTGAGGAGTAATTTATATAAAACCCACTGGAGCACATAAACCTAAACGAGGCAAACACTTTGATCCCTTTTTGCTTTCCACTCTTTTGCTTTCCAGCTTTAAAGTGTCTCGTTTGGAAGCCTTAAAAACAAAAAGCAGACAAATGCTGCACTCCAAGGTCAGAGGGAGCTGTTATGAGCATCCAGCCTGACCCCCCGAGCCAAAAACCCAACAACTCCTGTACCAAACCCAGGGAAAACATCCAACCTGTGGAATGATAAAACCAGTTTTATAAGTCTTTGGATTATATTTGATACATCACAATGTATAAACAGATGAACCGAGTGTTTATAAACAGGGGGAAGGAGCAGCTTTCTCTTATCTCCAGATCTCTACAGGGCTCTTCTTTCTGGGTTTATATTTTGAGTCTCTGCCTTGAAAATCCGTGGTTATTCACAAACTCTAAGCTCAGCTTCTGTAAACACAATTCAGCCTTCAGTTAAAAGGTCAATTCCAGTGGAGAGTGGATTTTATAAATCACTTAGGACAAGCCTCAGTGAGCTGGCTTGGTTTTCTCTCCCAGTTTAAACACACAAATTGTTATATCATCTTTATGCACACAAATGTCACGACTTACACCCGAGAGGTTTGAGTGTCACCTGCACAGTGCCACAATTCCTTGTTAAAAGGATTTGTTCTTTATTGCAAGATAATTAAACCTTTTTTTTCTTTCTTTCTTTCATGTTTGCCCCAAACAGATTGCCAAACCAGTTTACAAAAAAAAAGATCACCTTTTTTTTTGATGATCAAAGGGAGAGATTGGTTCCATTACTTGCATTAGTCAGAGTTGTCTGTGCTGTGGCCTTCAGAATAAAGGCAGAAATGTACTTTAGAAAGATCTGAGTAACACACTTTACTCGAAACATTTTTGTATTATGTGGCTTCTTGACTGTTTCAGCTTCCTCTGTATCTGTGCACTTTATTTTAAGCACTCCAGAAGTGGATGACAGGTCTGGGGGGAAAAAAAAGGGAAAAAAGAGAGAGAGAGAGGGAATCCAGTCAGCATCTCACAAATGCATCTTCAAGTAATGCTTTAAAACTGGAAATTGCATTTTGAAATGGTGTTTTGTCCATTGCCCAGGGTGAGGCATTCAAATGGCGACGTGATGTAAGGGAATGGTGTCCTAATGCTGAAAACGCTTCCTCACACTTGTCAATATCCATTTTAAAGGGAAATATTAAAGTGGTTTAGGTCATCTAAATAAAGAGTGATGCAGGTGGATGCCTTGCAAGGAATTAGGAAGGTAATATTTACGTGATTTTTCCACACTTAAAAAATGAACTCGTTTTATTTAGTTCTGCACTATTTGATTCGGCCCAGCTATTCCTGGTATTTTATTTTAATACGATTTCATGCTAAAAAAAGTGAGTCTTGTACACCCCTCTCTAAACCTCCTCTTTCCAGGTGCCAATTTCAGTCAAATTAATGGGACAATTAGCAGTCTTAAATATACATTTTCCCAAAAATTCCAAAAATTTGCTGCTGGATAGGAGGCAGCAAATCCCTGAAAATCACTGCAGTGAGTTTGGCATTTCCTTTGACAACTGGAGATGTGTGCTGGAAAAATCACCCAGACCTAAAAACCTGCTGATTTCTCACTGATGGGAGGACATTTGGTGGTTTTAGGTCTTGATTTAACTTCCATCCACCAGATATTTTTAATAATGAGTTATGGGGCTTCCTAGTTCATAAATGTGGGTTTTGTTCTTCAAAGTTGACGTTAGAGATGTTCAGTGCAATGTCATCACCACGTTCACCAGTGCAAAGAAAGAGTTTTCTGCCCAAATTTTGGTTTTTTTTGGCTTTGGGGGGACCCAGACTTGGCACTCAGCAGCCTGAAGGAGCCTCTGCAAAGGAGTTTGCCCATTGTTATCGGAAAATAACGTGGAAAATTAAACCTGCAAGTCAAACAGGTCAAGGGCCATAAGCTTGGGGGTAGGAAAACAGCAGCAGGATATGGGAATAACAGAAAATGTTCTCCAAAATACGGGGGATTTTTAGGATTTTAGAAGCTTGAGCATCTTTCTCTCAAGGTCCCAAATAAGAGCTGTGTCTGTGCTCCCGGTCTGTGCATTTCTGCCCAGCCGAGATCAGTCCTTGAGGCTCCAAATAAGCACAAAAAAAAGGGGAGAATTTTCCAGTTTGCATCCTCTGGCAAATGCAATTTCACTCCCAACACGCATTAAATTCATTTAGCCTAGTGCATTTTTAATAGACATTATTCATCTATTACCTTAATGAGCTTGTGGTGAAAGCATATTGCCTCCCAATTTTAACAAAAGCAGTCTAATACTGCTGCAGCTCTTTCCCCTTTTGCCTTCTCAGGCAGCAACACGGAGGGGGGAAGAAAAAAAAGCCATAGAGACAGATAAGGTTTTCATTCTGTGTCACAACACTACATTAAGAATAAAACCTTCCACTTAAACACTTAAATGAAAACATCGAGAAACTAATTTACCATTTGTAACCACATGATTTAAGTAGGAGCAGCTTTAATTTTCTTCCCATTTTCCTCATATTCAATGTGAGCCCACATTAGATTTCACTGGCTCAAATCACAACACTTAAAGCCACTTTCATTTTCTTTTTGATTAAATAATTGAAATTCCTGTCACTGCCTGCACTTTACTAGCACACAAATTTTCTGTGGAAGGATAAATACTCTTTTTTCTCCCTTTGCTGGCTGGAGGCTTTTTTTTGGGGGGGTGAGGGAGGCTTTTTTTCCCCCCCCCCCCTCCCAGTTTAATCTTAAAAGCAGGCAAGGTTTAGTTTATTGATGGTTCCATAAAATGGATCAGTACTCCATTCACCTATTTCGTGGAATTACACCGCTCCCATTAAGTGATTGTTTGGAGAAATTATGGAAAGCCATCTTCTCTAATTTAGCTGTCGTGGCTGGGAGGTTGTTGCTATCCAATCCTAAAAGGACAGGAAGCCTCGTTCCTTGTGTGCTGCTCCCTCTGCCATCCATTAATGCCCGGAGCCTCGACTTTGATTCAAGCATTTGTTTCAATTAAGGGTAACAAGTTTTATTAACGCTCCCTAATAAGTTACTCCCACAAAATTCAAGCCTCTTTCCAGCTCCGTGAATGGAAGCGTGGGATGAGAGGGGAGGGGTGGAAGCGCTGGCAAAGGCAGTTCCACGAATTCTGGGCTTCCTGAAGGTTCCTGGATTGGACTGTGGAGGAAAGGAGCCCGCACGAGCTGCTGGGGTCTGCTGAAGGATGGATTAATTCTGATTAACAGGGATTGGGTTGGAGTGTCCTGGTGTTTCTGGGCTTCAGTTCCTTAAATATGGAGCATATATATATATATTTATATATTATAGATACACAGATGGATAGATAGATATAAATACATCGCAGGTGCTCTGTACTTTCCACCACCAGCCTCACAAACTCAACACTTTTTCCTCTGAGATGACACAAAATAATCGGTGTTGCCCAAATTTTGCAGCAGAAGATCTTCAAAAGGAATTTAAGTGAATTTAGAGGCTCTGGAGTTCCTCCCCCTATTGAAGTGATAAAGGCTCCGGACACACTCTGCACTTCCCACCTGGAAGGGATGGGTCTGACAGCCCAGCTTGGAATTTCCCTCCACTCCTGCCCCACAATCCCAATGATTTTTAGCTGCTCTACGCCAGCAATTCCACCCTAATCTGAAGTTCCATCCCTCAGCACACAGCAACAATCTCCTTCTTTCTCACAAGGAAAAGTCAGGATATTTTTGTAATTCCCACACAAGTGCTGACCTCATCCCTTCACCGAAGCAGTGATGGCTCTGGAGTTTGCGTGGAGGTGTTTGGGAAGAGTTTGGGAGCTTCAGAAGGTGTTTCTGGGTGTTTCCAGGGTTTCTAAGTGCACCTTCTGAGTCAGTGGGAGATCCTGCCTCTGGCTGCCAGCCTGGCCAAGCTTGTCTTAATCATCAGGAAAAACAATAAAGGCTAAAATATCTATTTTTATACAACGTGTGAATCCATCCCACCCAAGTTAGAAGCCTTCCTGCCACTGTTGACTACGCATTTTTCTGCTGAAAAAAAAAAATACAAATTTACAAACAACCCCAAACCTCCAGAGGCAAATCAGCCCCAGCATTGACCACCTAAGTCAGGTCCAGAAGTCAGGGACCTTTCTGCGAGCGAGCCAAAGCCCCAGCTCAGCCCCAGCTTTCCCCGCTGAAAGGAGGCCCAAGGAAAAAGAAGAAAACCCATCCTTGTGCCTGCCCCATCCCTTCCCCTCCGAGCATTCACCCAGAGGACATTGTTACCCTATAATATCTGAGCATGTCAGGATCAATTAAGCAACTCCTAACGAAGCAGATGCTGCTTTTGTGAGGCCGAAAATGTGGGTGCAGGAAGGGCCCCAGCTCAGGCCAGCCTGAGCAGATAGGATGCTAATTGAATCCTTGCTGGCAATTTTTCACCCCTAAATGCACAAGAAAGAGAAGGATCTTGGAGGCTCATCTGTTTAGCTCGGGAGCAGGAAAATGTTCCCAAGCCTGGCAAATGAGCAACCTAATCCACAGGGATGTGCAGCGGGAGGGGCTCCTTTAGGAAAAGCAACGCCCCAAACACCCCTGAGATGTTGAATAAGGGTCGGGCCCTGCTCCCACCACCCCAGCAGGGATCAGGGATTGGTTGTTTTGTTCAGCTTGAAGGAAACTGAGCATTTCTGCAGTTTTTCCCAGGCTGGAGATCCCAAGGGAGGCAGCGGGAGGGTTTTCCAGGTTCCATCAGCCACTGGCACCAAGGCAGCTTCAAGGCAGCACAAATATTTCAAATATGAAGAGAAGAAAGATTTAATTAGACCCTGGGCACCTGAATGAAAAGCTTTTCCTCTCCCTGGCCCTCTGCTGACAAACCCACACCCAAAATCTGCCTCAAACTCGCCAATTGTGTCCCTTTTTCCTCCGTGGGGATGCTGGGAAGAGGAAGCTCAGCTCCAAGCCCTGGTGTTTAAAGCCACTCAGATGTTCCTGAAACAGCCTCTAACCCCAAAAAAAACCAGAAGCAAGAGCTGGAGGTTTGCAAATTAAACCTCACCCAGGTGAAGGGGAGGACTCCCAGATTTCTACATGGATTGAAACCCAAATTCCAGGGTTAAACCTGCTGGGTATTCATTTTTTTGGCTAACAGCCTCACTTTTTACCACTACTGGCACAAAAGAGGCGATTTCTCCGTAGTTATCAATGAATAATTAAGTCTCTTCTAGTAACCCTACGCTGAGAACGCCTTTTAAATTGAAACATTTTCCATTTGATTTTGGTTAGCTGCTAAACGAAAACTGGGCAAAACGGGCTAATTACAGCCGTCCTAATTAAGCTCCTACAATAACCCATAATTATGCCCGTATTTATCACCTTTGTGCTGGACACTTTAACCTGTTGTGGTTTGTAATTAGGGCTGGGGGGGGGTTGTGAGGTGCCGTCTTCCCTCTCCTGCTCTGGGCAGAGCCTCAATTGAAAGTGTGGAAACAAACTCCGTGCTTCTGGAACTCTAATTGGGGTAATTTCTGTGGGGTTTTTATCAGCAGCAAGCCCAGGTCAGGGAGCTGGGCTGGGTTGAAGCACACTCAAGGTGCTCTCGGTGTGTTTTTATTAAAGAGGAATTGTGGTGTTGTTGCTGAACAGCACAAAAATGGCTTTTTTTTTTCCCACCAAAAAAAAATGTTGGAGAAAGGCTGAAATCCAAGCATGGAAGATGGCAGCCCCTGGTTTAGGAGGGGAGCTGTGGGTAAACTTTATTTTTATGTGCTGGGGGAGGATGAACAAAGTGCAAATGGAGGTGAATGGAAGCGCTTCCCTGTTCCTTTAATGGAGACACAAATGAATTTACAGGGAAAAAGCCTCTCCAGGACTGGTATTTGATAAATTCTATCCATGCTGCCTGCAAGGGAGGAAAATCTCTCTCCCTTTGGTGCCTGAAGGACTCGCAAATCCAGAGGAGCTGGTGGTTTTCCTGGGAAAAGCCCAGTGGCCAGCAGCTCCCTGGAGGCAGCAGGTGGAGATCCCACTGAGAAAAACCCTTCTTTCCCTGGGTCCTGCCTGAAACCTGAGGGATCAAAGGTGTGAAACTGCAGGATAAAGGGGTTTTTTTGCTGCTAAAATGTTAATATTTCACATGTTCTGAGAGTTGGGGTTACAGGAATGATTTGATCCCTCAAAGCACTGCAGGATTCCAACGCCCCAGGGTTGAAGAGCTGGAAAACTCTTCTTTTTCCAGGAGAAGAGAGGAGAGAGAAAGGAAAAGGGAGCAAAGGGAAAACCCAAACTAAAATCCATGGAGGTTCCCTCGCCTCCTCCAAACACCCAGCAAGGTGGGCTTCGATTTCTGGATCCTTTACGACCCTTTCCTTGCTGAAAAAAATGAAATTAAAGATGCACAGTGAGAGAGCAAATGGGATCAGATCAATTGTCTTCTAATCAAGCAAACTCATCTCAATTAAATTGTGGGGGTCATCGGTGTTCTGGGGACAAATCGTGGAATATCCTGAGCTGGAAATCTGCCCCAAGGATCAGCAGATTCCAGCTCCTGGCCCTGCACAGAAAAGCCCCAAAGTTCTAAATAAACCCCACAGTCAAAGCCAAAGACTTGAGCAGAACCCAATCAGTGCCACGAGCTTTATTGGTAGTGAAGAAATTCACGGGTAAGAGATAAAAATTAAAGAAATTCAACCAAAGTGATCTTCGCACTAAAGCCACTGCTTTTATGGGAATACCCAGTGGAAGGAGAGGAGAAAGTTATTAAATCCTGGCATTTTCCTGCTCTGAAACGAGGGGCAACCAGCACTGCCCACCCTCACGAGGCCATTCAGAGCTGATTTATCGCTCGAGACCAGAGACAAAATCAAGCCATTACAACCTTTTAAAAGCTTTCTTGCCACCAACTAAAAATATCCCTTGCTGGCAGATGCAAGCCGTCAATAAGGGATTCAAGAACTCAGTATGGGGAGTGGAAAGAGTGCAAAGTCTTGATAAACATCTCAAATTGGGTCTTACTCAGTGGGAAACGCGTAGTTTGCGGCGGTAATTGTAAAGGGCATTTTACACGGAGTCAATTAAAGGAAAATCTTTGAAACCCTTTTTTCCCCCCGAAGAGACCTTTTGAAGTTAACAGGTGATTTTAATTGGAGCCACGGGACTCGCGTGGCGGGAGGTGGGTCGGGGGTTGTTGGTTTTTTTTTTGGGGGGCGGCGTTCGATAGAGGGCCGGATCGATGCGCTTCCATCAGCATCCCAACTCCCAGAGCCTCGCAAGTCGAGAGCAGGAATTGAGGTTTGCCTCGGTTTGAGAGGCTTTTCCTGGCAATTAAATGTGTCTCCAGCGCCGAAAGGTGCGGGAAAATTTCTCAAGACTGATTTGGTTTATTTTTAGTCAGAATCCTCTGCCATGACCTGGAAAACTCCTTTAGAGCTGTTTTACCTTTAAATAAGATGTCAAACATCCCAGCTGAAAAGCGGTAATTGCGTGTGAGCAGAATTGGACTTATAAATTCCTTTTCTTTCTTCTTCGCAGCCCTAAAGATGCTCTGCAGAATTACCTGGAGCAGGCAATGCCTGAGGGACAAATTCCACGAGGACAAAGCTTTCCCTTGAAAGAAATTATAATTTTTGCCATTGCCTCGTAGAGCTGGTGAATTCCCTCTCCTCCCGGTGCTCTGCAATCCATCAAATCCAGCTCTATCTGCCCTGCAAGGGGTGATTCAGGAACACCCACCTGGGAGGAGGAGAGGGAAAACCAGGGGCAGGAATAGCACCCAGCACGCAGGAAAAGCCTTGGAGCTGGTTCCCCTATGGAACCCCAGAGGCAGACATTTACTGGCTTGAGCTGTGCATCCTTTATTCCTCAAAAATCAACTTGAGCCTTTGTGTCTCAGCTCCTGAAAGTCACAGGAAAATGTCCGGTGTGTCTCATCCCAGCAGCTGAGATCCGGGGGCAGTGGGGTGGAGGAAGGGGCAGAACAGACATCACACAACGTGGATTTGCTCTGGGTGTGAAAAAAAACCCCTCAGAGGGGCACTGAGAAGTTCCCCAGAGGAATCCAGAGAAGGAGAGAACAAGGATAAGCTGGTGGATCCAGCCACCACCACACAGCAGGAGTGACAGCAGCTCCTGGGATTTCACTGGGATCTTTGTACGAGGCTTAAAGCAACCCTGGAGTTACATCCTGGTGTTGTCTCCAGCAAATAAAAATGTACAGGCCTCTAAAAGAAGCATTGAAGCTTCCTGGGTGTGGAAAAAAAGCCTGGAGAAATGGCCTGGCTCGTTGTGAGGAGGAGATCAAGGAGGAGCAGCACCAAGGGGGATCCAGCCCAGCACCTTCCCTGTGTTTCCAACCCTTCCCTCCCTCCCTGGGCTGTGGGATTGAGAGGCCGGCAAGGCTGTTTATTTTATGGCAGTGTTTGGGTCACAGGAAACATGGAAACATCCCCCCAAGAGTCAAAACACTTCCCTGGAAGTGCCCAAGGCCAGGTTGGATGGGGCTTGGAGCACCCTGGGATAGTGGAAGGTGTCCGTGCCCATGGCATGGGATGGCACTGGATGGGCTTTAAGGTCCTTTCCAAACCAAACCATTCCATGATTTTCCATCTGCCACCCCTTTTTCCCAACTGCCAGGCATGGCTTGAAGCCCTCCTGCCCTCCCCTAACCCTGCAGCGACTCCTGGCATCATTCCCAAACCGGCGGGTGGCTGCGTGGCTCCAAAAATTCCAGCGGGGCAGGAGGGGAAACTGAGGCACATCCAGCGTGGAAAGCGGGGGGGGAGGAGGCACAGCCATCCAACCCCCGCATTCCCAGCACCACACCCGCCCTCTCTCCATGGAATTGCTGTGCTCCTGGCGTGCTCAGAGTGATTAGCGGGAGTGTAAAGTTCTGGAGCGGGGGATCCAATCGCAGGCACAACTCCGGCTCGGCACAGCCCCGTTGGAGAGGGCGAGTGTTCCACGGGTTTTTTTTTTTTTTCCCCCTGCCTGCGACAATCTACACAAATAGGCTTTTAAATTAAGCAGTGATTTGGAATATAAGTGAGTGCATTTAAGCTGCTAAGAGACGGAAAGATCCTAATGGCTGAAATATTTGTCATATCACAAATAAACTGGCTGGATCGGGAGCCACTAATATAACTAATTTTTACCAAATCCTTCACTGCTCTGTGAGAGAAAATGAGGTCAGCACAGGTTGAGGCAACAGCAAATGAGCAGCTGCCAGAAGGCAGCACAGAATACTGATAAAGGACTCTGCAGGAACTGCACTGCCTGCCCACAGAAACGGGAATCAGTTTGTTCAAATTAAGGTGTAGCTTTTTTTCCAGAGCATCCAGGGTTTTAATGGAAAGGTGCCAACGGATACAGGCTTTCAATGGATCCGGAATACAAATGCGTTCCAAAGGCTCCCCGGATCTGGGCTCGTCCCGGTTTTATCCATCTGTGGGATTTGGAAAGGCACAGGGGTGTGAGAGAGGGCAGGGGGGTGCCCCGGGGCAGCTGATGAGAGTCCCGGGGATTCCTTCAGTTCCTCTGGGGTTTTCCGGTTGCAGGAATTAAACCCTGGCATAATCTGCCACTCACAAGGAGGAAAAGCGACATGGAGAGGAATTCAGAGGACTTGGCCCAGTTTAATAGACAAAAACAACCCCAAAGCCCTCAAAGATTGTGCCTGGCAGTGCTCTTGCCCCTTTAGAGGCTGAGGAATCAAGAGGAGCCTCCCAAAATCCCCTGGGTTGTGCTCTAGGCTGCTGTGTGGAGCATAACACACCTTGGGAAGAGGGAAAAGCTCCTTGCCAGGCTGCAGCAACAGACTGTGTTTTTCCTGCCGTGCTCTAAAGGCTGCCTCAAACATTTGGGACCAACTGGGATGCAGCCATAGCCTGGTTATATGAGAAAAACAACAGAATTGTTTTCATACTCATGAAGAAATCAAGAACACTTCGGAAAGGGAATTTTCTCCCTCCTTTACAGGCATGAACAGTTTGTATAAGGGAAGAATTTTGGTCATAATTGTCCCTTTTCATGCCTAAACCCCAAATGAGTGGAAAAAAAAAGCAAGTAACTCCACTGGTCAAATGGGAAACTGAGGCACGAAATGTATTCCAAAAGAATCATGGAATATTCTGAGTTGGGAGGAACCCACAAGGATCATCCAGTCCAGGTCCTGGCCCTGCACAGACACCCCAACAATCCCACCCTGTCCAAATGCTCCCAGAGCTCTGGCAGCCTTGGGGCCGGGACCATTCCCTGGGGAGCCTGTTCAGTGCCCACCACCCCCTGGAGGAAGAACCTGTCCCTAAAATCCAACCTAAACCTCCCCTGGCACAGCTCCAGCCATTCCCTTGGGTCCTGGAATAAGGAAAGAGACTGAGCCATGGCAAAAACAGCTCAGAGAGGGGACCAGGGCACCCTGTTCTTATTTGGGATGATCTTTAATGCAGGATCACTCACACACAACCCCAACTCCCCGTGCCATGTGAGAGGGGCACTCCCAGGATCAATCCACAGGGAGGGGCCCAGAGACCACTTGGGAGCATCAGCCAATTCAAGAAAAACAAGCTCGACACGGATTAGCAATAAAAACTTCGAGCTCACACCACTTCCCAAACGGAACAGGAGAAGGGTTCATATTTGATAACCATTAAATGGTTTAATGAAATAATTATAAGCCAGACTCCCGAGCCTGGCCACGATCAATAACTATGAGCTCTGAGCAAGAGCCTGACCCGAGCTCTGCCATCCTCCCCGCGCTCCCCAGCAGGCAGAGCGGGACTCTAAATGTGATTGACAGTAAAGCTGCATTAAAACACCCCCATCAAGGGCAATAATAGATTAAAGGCCACTGTGGCACCGCGGTGGGCTGGTCAATACCCTTTATTTCCTGCATCACCCCCAATTTTGCCACCCTCCCTCACACTATTAGTGGGAGTCGATCGGCCGTCGATGCGCGGTGCTGGCAGAGCTGCATTAATGCAGGCTCACAAAAGCAGGGAGCGTGGCATTATCACTTCACTCACTTTCAAATTACAGCCTAATGCTGTCTGCAGGCAGCTTGTGACACGTTAACACTCTGTGTGCTTTGCTGGGGCCGGGCTAAATATTTCATGTGTAAAGATTGAGGAGAGATTTGAGGACCGAAATAAGCTACGGCCCGGTGGGAAATCGTTCCCTGTAAGAGAGGTGGGCACTGGGGGAAAATCAGCAGGAAAGGGATGATGATGATGATGGGGATGAGGGATAGTGGAGGAAGAGCAGGGAAGGTGTGAGGGGAGGAGGAAGGTGCTGAGTGCTCGTGTGTGCTGACTAAAGGCAGTGGAGTGAATAAATCCAGACCTTGCTCCCAGGTACCAGGCTTAGGCGCCCTGTTGCTGCTTTTAATTGTTGAATAATCCCCCAAAATACATGAAACAAATGTGGATATGCTTTATTTCAATGGATATACTGTATTTTCTGCTTGGCTCATAAACCAGCCCATCACACACGTGAACCCCTCTGCACAGGCTGTGCTACCCCTCAGATCACAACTCCACTTCCCAGGCATCCCAAAAGGGCTGGGCAGCCCTGGCTTTGCAGCCTGGCAGGTAGGGAAAGCCTTGACTCACCGTTGGCTTGGCTCAAAGGCACAAACCTATTAATCCTGGCTTTTCCAGGGCCCCGGGACCTCTGCATCGACCGTCTCCTCCAGCAAACGCTCCCGGCTTTCAGCGGGAACAAAACAAGCCCGGAGTCAATCGGGTGATGGAAAAACAGGCACTTGACCAGGAGAGGGGACAAGCACCGAGGCTCGGCAGCGAGGAGGCTGCTGGGCTCCTGGGGCAGCTGCGGTTTTGCCTTTACACCAACCCCTCCCATAATGACAATTTCAAACCACAGCTTCGATCCGTGCCCTTTCCTTACACCCAGCGCTCGCCACCCCCAGCTCTCACCTTTCCCGGGGTGTTTTTATTCTTTTTTTTTTGGTCTGTATAGGTTTTTTAGGACTATTTGAAAGAGTCACCTTTGCACTTGATGGGCATTAAGGAGTTTCCTTTTCTCCAAGGTAGGAAAAAGGAGCACAGCTTGGTTGATGATCCTTAAAGCCACTGCAGATTATTTATAAACCTGTTTACTCACCAAACACGAGTGTTTAACCCCAGGAAACTCTTTCTTTAAGAAACTGTGAAAGCTTCTCCAAAGCTCCTTTTCTTTGCATTTTGCAGGAAGGGAACAAACCGAGTCTTGAATTTAATTTTACTAACAAAGCAAAAAATTCGAGTTTATAAAGAAAGGAATGGAAATAACTTGAAGTCAAGAACTCAAATTAGCTAAATGATAACCTAAAACCAGCTCCCCTGTTTTGCAGACAACTCCAGGTTTCCTCGTTGTCATGAATGTAAAATCCCACAAGTCTGACATTGTTTTCACTCATTTATTCACTAAAACTGCCTGGTGCCCTCATTCAGGTGCTGCTGTGGCTGCAGAGCCCTGCAGCAGCTTCTTCTGTCCCATCTGGGTACCACATTCCCCCAGACCCTCAGCCTGTGCTGTGCTTGTAGGATTGACACCGTGAAACCTCCTCCCTGAGCCTGACCTGGCTGTGGGTTTGAACCAGAGCCCTGACAGTCCCCAGGAACACCCTCCCGTCAGAACTGGGCTGGCTTATCCCACTAAAATACCCTAAAATATCCCTGTCCAAACCCCATTTCCATTTAGTGGCCCTCAAGGCAATAAAGGCACCGCACACTATTAATGGGGGGTGCTGCTCTGGATCATGTGAAAAGCCATAAATGATTTTGGGTGATGTAACTCAAAACCTAGAGGGGGCAACTGGAAAAAGGGGCCTCTCTGCCATTCCGTGGTCAGGTGCTGCTATCTGGTGGCCCAGCACCAGCAGTGCCAGCAGGGTCCCCAAAGTAAAACTCATTTATATCCTAATTTCCCTCCCTGTTTTGGGAGATTAATTGATGTTTTGATAATTCTCTGTTATTATGAAATCCTAATAGCTTGCAATGCACAGGGTGCTGCTGTCAGCGTGGGGACACTGAGGGACAGCCCTGCCAGTCTCTGGCCTAAGCCAAGGTCCCCTGGCTTGGGTTAGGACAGGTAAAATTCACAGTGGTTTGTCCAGGGCTGTGTTTGGGATTTGGGATGGGAACAGGGATGTTTCCTGATCCTCACCCCACCACCGCATGGGCTGGGGGGGGACGCAAGGGAGGCCAGGTGACCCCAATGACCACAGGGACATCCCAGATCATGGAGGGTCATGCTCAGTGTACGGAGTTGGTGAAGGGAGGGAGACAGGAATTGGGGTGTGGAGCCCTGCCTGCAAGGGAAAGTAGGGAAAGAATTCCTTGAGTGCTTTGCTTACACAGAGTTTCCATTTTATCAATTAAATTCTCGTTATGGCAACCCAGAACACTCAAGAACCACACACAGCTCTGGCACCACAACCCAAAAATGATGTGAAGGCACTGGAATGTCAGAGGCAGCTGAAGGGTCAGGGTTCACCCACTGTGGCACTGACATCATGGAGAGAAGGATCTCTGCCGGGATCCTGGAGCAGGATTCATGGGAATGGCTCAAGAGGAAACGTTTCTTTTGGAGGATGGGTAAACCCTCAACGGGTGATACTCCTGGGCTGTCATTTGATGGCATCTCTAACGCTGATTTTTCTTTTTGAGCCCTGGGCAGGATCCTCTCCCCCAAATTCCTGCCACGTGATTCTGTTCTAGGAATTTTGAGGCTGTAGTTGCAATTCAATGAAAATTACTCCACTGGTACTATATAAATACATATTTATACATGTGTATACTCCTGAAAATGCCACCCAAAGCCACCTCCCCACCCAGCAAAGCCTTCCCCAAATCCAGCCACCACTGAACTTGCTCGGCTGAAGTTGAGAAGCTTCAGCCAGCAACTGCTTTGAAGACTTAAGTCTTTATTTTTGTACTGTGAAGATACCCTTTCCTGCTACAGGTCAAACGATAACAAAGTTAAAAACTCTCAAAAAAAGCCCAAGCTATACCTGCTTCCAAACCACCCTTTCCCTGCTGCAGCACCCACCTGGATCCTGCTCAGGCAGCTTGAATTGTCCTTTATTGACCCTGAGGTTTATTTTCCCTTTATTTGCACAAAGTGAAAGCAGAGACAGTGTGATGCCCATTAAATAGTTTTTATTCTTTAGGACATGAATTGCATTTCCACTCATTTACAGTACTGTAAAGTGCAATGGTATTCATCTCCCACCTGTGCACATTTTCAAGTATTTAAAATGCCCAGAAAATGTTTCATTTTTCGGTTTTTTCTTTTTTTTTTTTGTTTGTTTTCTTTTTACAGCAGCTCAGTTATGGAGTTTTTAATCCGGCAAAATAAACCCAGATGTGCCTACAGGTTTGGGTCCTTCAATCCAACCCCCACCCGGGGGTCCTCCAACACTAACTGCTAGTGGAATGCATTTCCCAGTGTCCTTAGTCCACCTCCTCGATGGTTGGGCCAGAGGAGGCTCCACCAGATGGAGGAGCTCCACCTCCAGGGAATCCTCCGGGCATCCCACCGGGCATCCCGCCGGCGCTCTGGTACAGCTTGGTGATGATGGGGTTGCAAACCTTCTCCAGCTCCTTCTGCTGGTGCTCAAACTCCTCCTTCTCGGCCGTCTGAAAGAGAAAAAGAGCTCAGGTCCTGCTGTTCTCCCTCGTGGATGCACCCAAAAATGAACTAGCACTATTCTGGATTATGTATTCCAAAAAAAATCTGAGTTTAGTTTTAGCCCCACCAAGTCAAACCAGCAGATGATTTCTGCTTGGTCTAGTATCTGATATTGCTCCTGGAACAACAGGACTTTCCTAAAACATTCCTGCAAGGCCAGCTGGGAAGAGGAGGGATTGGAAACTATGTGGTCGCTCAGACATCCAAGGAAGGTACTTGGACCAACACAAGTCTTTCGACTTCTGGTGGAAACTACGAATGGCTTTGGAATCTCTTTCATCACAGCAACCAGGGCTTCTCCTCCATCCTCCTGAGCTCTCCCTGCAGCTCAGCCAAGAAACAAACATGGAATATATGGCATACCTGGTTCTTGTCCAGCCAGTTGATGATCTCATTGCATTTGTCCAGGATTTTCTGCTTGTCCTCGTCAGAGATCTTGCCCTGGAGCTTCTCATCTTCCACAGTGGCTTTCATGTTGAAGGCGTAGGACTCCAGGGAATTCTTGGAAGACACCTTATCCCGCTGCTTCTCGTCCTCTGCCTTGTACTTCTCTGCCTCCTGCACCATCCGCTCGATGTCCTCCTTGCTCAGCCGGCCTGGGGAGAACAAGAGCCATGAGTTTGGACTTGCTCCTTTTCAGGGAAGGAGTGCAAATTCCCAAAAATTATACACTTGAAACTGAAGTTTGGGCAGGCAGAAGAGGCCCACAATGTGCCTTCTCAGAGCTCATGAATTACTGCACACAGATATAAATCCATGTGGAAATGCCAAATTCTGATTAAAACACAAAGCAAGAGCTTGACAAGCCCATTTTTAAGCACTCTGCATTGTCCCACCCTCAGCAACAGTGGATCCTTACCCTTGTCATTTGTGATGGTGATCTTGTTCTCCTTGCCAGTGCTCTTATCCACAGCAGACACGTTCAGGATGCCGTTGGCATCGATATCAAAGGTGACTTCAATCTGAGGGACCCCTCTGGGGGCAGGGGGAATGCCAGTCAGCTCAAACTTGCCCAGCAAGTTGTTGTCCTTAGTCATAGCACGTTCTCCTTCATACACCTAAGGAGAAAAACCACCAAATTATGTCATTAAGTTTGACCATGTTATTAAGTTGTTATGGGGTATTTATGTATTATGCTGAAGGGAATGGTCGCTCAGACATCCAAGGAAGGTACTTGGACCAACACAAGTCTTTCGACTTCTGGTGGAAACTACGAATGGCTTTGGAGTCACTTTCATCACAGCAACCACATATCTACAAATAACAGTAATTTAACACCTCTGGCCTAAGAGTTACTCTAAGTATCAACCAGTGGAAGCATGAATAGTGTCTTGTTATTACCCCAGAGCTCTCTGCTTACCTGGATCAGCACCCCAGGCTGGTTGTCAGAGTAGGTTGTGAAGGTCTGGGTCTGCTTGGTGGGGATGGTGGTGTTGCGCTTGATCAGGACTGTCATGACCCCCCCAGCTGTCTCAATACCCAGGGACAGGGGAGTCACATCCAGCAGCAGCAGGTCCTGCACGTTCTCAGACTTGTCTCCAGACAGGATAGCAGCCTGCACAGCTGGAGGGAAAGACAAGAGCATTACAACATCTGCAACAAACACACTGCACACTACGGTTATGCACGCGGCTCGCTCAGACATCCAAGGAAGACTTTGGCCATCATTAGTAGACTTCTGGTGGAAACTACGAATGGCTTTGGAATCTGATTCATCATTGCAAGACCAAGGGAGATTGCTACAGCTTTGAAAAGCTTTAGTGATTCAGGTGGAAGACCCAGGGCCTGCACCAGTCTGTACCACTAGCAGCCGAGAGCTGAAGGATGGGAGTGATTAATTACCTGCCCCGTAAGCCACAGCCTCATCGGGGTTGATGCTCTTGTTGAGCTCTTTGCCGTTGAAGAAGTCCTGCAGCAGTTTCTGGATCTTTGGGATACGCGTGGAGCCGCCCACCAGCACGATGTCGTGGATCTGCGACTTGTCCAGCTTGGCGTCCCTCAGGGCCTTCTCCACGGGGTCCAGGGTGCCCCTGAACAGGTCTGCATTGAGCTCCTCGAAGCGAGCCCTGGTGATGGAGGTGTAGAAGTCGATGCCCTCGTAGAGGGAGTCGATCTCGATGCTGGCCTGCGTGGAGGAGGACAGGGTGCGCTTGGCGCGCTCGCAGGCGGTGCGCAGGCGGCGCACGGCGCGCTTGTTCTCGCTGATGTCCTTCTTGTGCTTGCGCTTGAACTCGGCGATGAAGTGGTTCACCATGCGGTTGTCGAAGTCCTCCCCACCCAGGTGGGTGTCCCCCGCTGTGGATTTCACCTCGAAGATGCCATCTTCGATGGTCAGGATGGACACGTCGAAGGTGCCGCCGCCCAGATCGAAGATGAGGACGTTCCTTTCAGCACCAACCTGCAGAAAACCGAATTTTCATTATTTTACTTCCTATTGCTGCTTTAACAGTTTATTCACTGCCCAGAGAGAGTGACCCCCCCATACCTTCTTGTCCAGCCCGTAGGCAATGGCAGCTGCTGTGGGCTCGTTGATGATTCGCAGAACATTGAGGCCTGCAATGGTTCCAGCATCTTTTGTGGCCTGGCGCTGAGAGTCGTTGAAATAGGCTGGTACAGTCACTACTGCATTGGTAACAGTCTGCAAACACAGCAAACAGCTCAGTTATGGATCTCAACTGCTTGGAGAGAATCATTTATTACACTGCACTTTAGTCCTAAACTCACCTTTCCAAGATACGCTTCTGCAATTTCCTTCATTTTGGTTAAAACCATGGAAGAAATTTCTTCTGGGTAGAAACTCTTTGTCTCGCCTTTGTACTCGACCTGGACCTTCGGTCTGCCAGCATCGTTCACCACAGTGAAGGGCCAGTGCTTCATGTCAGACTGCACCACAGAATCATCAAATCTGCGCCCAATCAACCGTTTCGCATCTGGGAAGAGAATTCAACCGTATTAATATTAATTCACAATTAAAAATGTGACATTCTCCCTAAAAATGCAGAAAACCCTGGACCACTATCCTTAACCTGGGATTACTACTGTCTTGTTAAGACCCAGGTGCAGGCACTGGTTTCACCTCTTTGATATGCACAAACTTAAGTGATGTCACCTCAGAAATTTTGCAGCTGCTGTACTATAACCCAGTGTGAAACACCTAATCAAGACTAGTTAACACTGACTGGCAAGAAAAACCTGCTATAAAGCAAATATTTCCCTGTATATGATAACACTTAACTTTTAGTAAAGCAGTTCTATTCAGACTTAAATCAATTTAGGTATTTTCATTTCCAAGACAAAGCTTTAATCTTGCCGTTAGTGATTCTCTTAAGTAGGGAAAGTCTCTTTAATTACCCCACTAAGCTTCTGTACACCACGTGTGCCACTCCTGCAGCCTTACCAAAGACTGTGTTGGTTGGGTTCATGGCCACCTGGTTCTTGGCAGCATCACCGATGAGCCTCTCTGTGTCTGTGAAGGCCACGTAGCTCGGCGTGGTGCGGTTCCCCTGGTCATTGGCAATGATCTCCACCTTCCCATGCTGGAAAACGCCAACACAGGAATAGGTGGTGCCAAGATCGATCCCAACAGCTGGTCCCTTCGACATCTTGTCTGAAAAAAAGAACAAAAATAAAATTTAGTTAAAAGTGAAGTTGATGAGAAGTTGTAGCTGCCCCATTGTTTCAGTGTTTAAAGCCAGACTCGATGTGGCTGGGAGCAACCTGGTCTAGTGAAAGGTGTCCCATAACATGAGGTTGGAAGCGGACGATTTTTAAAATCCCTCCCCCCCCCAAACCGTTCTGTGAATTCAGGGCGATTCCCGGAATTCCATCCCCGCTACCCCACGTGGCCCCGGCAGCGCGCACCGGGTGCGCTCCCCGCCTCCGCCGCTTGGCGTCCCCCGCTCACCACGCGGCGCGGGACTCCAAGTCCCAGCGTGCACCGC
>VZRJ01000961.1:266872-297019 GCA_013397565.1 Ptilonorhynchus violaceus
CGGGGCGCACTATGCCCCCCCAGCCCCGTTACCCGCAGTCCGGCCCGGTTTCTCGTTCAAACACGGGGCAGGGTCTTTGCTCAGCTCCCGCTCGCTGAATGTCCCGCGCCCACCGCTTCGCCCTTTTATACCACCCCAGAACCTTCCAGAAGGCCACGCCTCCCCCGCGCGGCTCAGACCAATCAGCGCTCTGCTCCCGCCCCCCGGCCCCTCCGTGATTGGCCCGCGCCGTGCGTGACGCGCGCCGGAAGGGGGCGTTGCGCGCCGGCCGGCCCCGCGTTCTCGAACCTTCATGCGCTTTCCCCGCGCCCCCCCAAACGCCGCGGGAGGAGGGGCTCCTCACGGGAAACGGCCAATCGGAGCCCGCACAGCCGGTGACGACACGGCAGAAGGGCGGGGCGCGGGAAAAGTGCGGGCGCGACGGCCAATGGCCGCGCGGCGCTCCCGGGCTTCGTTAGCATATTTCGCAATGGGGCGGGAGGGGCCAATGGGCGCGCGGGAATGGCGGGTGATTTGCATAGAGGGCGGTGGGGGAAGGAGCGCGGCGGGGAAGGGGAAGCGCAAGATGGCGGCGCCATGAGGGGCGGCTCTGGGCAGAGCCCATAGGGATCTTCCCGCTGCCCCCCAGACCCTCTTGTGCTCCCCGAGATCCCTCCTTCCCCTCAGGAATGCCGGCATTGCCCGCTGCTCGGCTCGCAGCCATTGCCTGGCGCTTCCCAAGTGCTTCCTGCAGCGTGTGCTCAGTAAATCTCTCAGTACAATAATCAGCATCCTCCATGTTCCCTTCCGCCAGGCAAAGGGACATTCCCGGTTTTACCGCCGTGCCCTGTTTTTCTCACAAGAAACCGTGTTCGTGGTGTTTTTTATTCCACAGAGAAAAACCCATCTCGGCATCTCAGTGCTTTATAATATATCCTAAATGTTCCCATCCATCAGCAGCTCCAAGGCAAGGACAGGGTGTTACCCCTGGCGTGTTGGTGCTGCTCGCTGCGTGGATAACCCAGCTCTCAGCAAGGATTTGTTCCCGTGGAAAGGGAAATGCTGGAAAGCCGTGGCTGTTTGGTGTCCCTGAGGAGCTGAGCAGAGGTCGGGAATCACCTGAGGTCACGCTCAGCGCTGTGGCCTGCATCCAGTGCATCCAATATTTACACGGAATAAAGGCCGAGTGGAAAATTTGCTGGGAGCAGTGAACACAAACACCGAGCCCTGGCCAGGCTCCGGGACACTGCGCAGTGGGAAAAGAAGCCAAGGAATGTCCCTGTTAAGGGGTAAAAACTGCCCAAAAGAGCATTTCGGGTGCTCCCAGGTTTACTTTAGACAAAGATGCCCCTGGTAATGCTTAAAAGTCCAATACAGGGACACAGGAACAGATCCCACAGCCTCCTCCGTATGTGTGGCTGTGATAACTTGGGGCGTGCAGGCCACATCCCGAGGCACGGGTGTCCACAGCCCTTCTCATGGCAATTTTGGGCAACCTCAACGAGGGGACGTGACGCAGTTCACCCGGCTTGGCTGTGACCCAATTCGTGACCACTAACACCAGTGGATCCACTGGAAGTCACTCGTGCCGAGCGACTTTGTGGCTCCCGTTCTTGCTCTGCCACATTTGTGGCTGGAACCCGAACGGGGACCTCGGCGTGGCATCCGAGGGCAGAGCGTGGAGCTGGAATGTGGCAGGAGGTTAAAGACAGGACAGGGGAAGGGGCTTTGTCTCATGGAGCACAAATTATGCCTTTAAAGATAAGGGCACTCCATACAAACCACGGTACACGTGGGCAGGTGAGGCGTGCAGAGCACACTCCCTCCCTGTCCAGAGTGCAGGCTGCTGGGGCACTCCGCTCCCTTTTACTCCAGAGATGCTCCTCAGTGTAACCCACACTAAAGACACCATGGGAGCTGTGCTGTCAGCCAGGGGAGTGCCTCTGGGGTGGTTTTTGGGGCTTGTTTTTTTTTTTAAATGGCAGGCAGAATTTCAGCAGGACCTAAGAATAGCAGTACCTGCACCTTCAGATTCACAGTGACATTTCGATGTGCAGCCACCCCTCGCAGAGCGGGCTGAGAGCGAGGGGGGGCAGCCTGAAACTGCAGTGAGTCAGTGCAGGGAGGAGAGCAGTTTCCAAATGACTCATTGCATTAGAAATTAGAGGCTGTTAAACCGGACAAAAGGAGCTAATTTACTGTATGTCACAAAAATTAAGGCTTGGCAGGCCGGACAGTGTTAAGTAATTGGTATGGAGGGTTTTGTTGTTTTTTTTTTTCCAATTATGGATTGAAACGTTATTTTTGGAAGCGAATTTAGTATATTAGGGATCTAGCAGTGCTGCTCCTTTAAGTGTTTAAAACAGAATTGGGGGGAGGACGGAGATTATCAAAGACATTCCTCCTGTTCACAACAGCAGCACTTATTGATACAACACTTGGCATCTGCACTCTCTGAAGTTCGAAAATCACATATTTCCAAGGCCATCCCTTCCCTTTCCCACGGGGTTCTCCCCCTCCCGTGTGTCGGGACAAACTGCTCCGGGTTAAAAATAACCCCAGATTCCTGATCCCGTACGAAAGCCTGCAACTGCACAACTCCTCTCAAAACGTGGATCGCCTAAATTAGGGTTTTCAATGTCATCAAGTCCAGTGGGAGCCGGGAACAGCGGTTTTTTTCCCCTGAATCGGGAGCAGACAGGACACACCTATGAGACCACTGTGTTGTTTTAAATACCGCCTAATTATGTTGCAATTTTCGCTCCCACATTTCAGTAACAAAGATTGCTGATGTTTGGGAGACCTCTGCAAAACACCCTCGGGGGGAAAGAAGGCTGAGAGAAATCAGCCTTTAGTTATCCTAAATCCCACCCCCGGCTCCCTGGCTGGAGATTCCTGGGAGGTGGCTCCACACGTTTATCTGCAGGGGAGATCTGGACCGTCTGAGCACAGCTCAAGGTTTCCTCGTCGCCTCGGAGCTCGTGGGGAAAGCGAAACACGCGGGGTGGTTCAGCACTAAGGTCACGGCAGTGGGAGGATAAAGGCGCCGGGGGTTGTTGTGCCGGCTCTTGTTTGTCACGTTGGCTTCAAGGACCTGCGTCCTCAGCCAAAATATCCCGGGTGAAAGGGCCGCACGGAAGACAAAACAGCACTGACTTCCGTACAGCCGGGGTTTCGCATGTTTTAGGGAATGTCGGATAATTTAGGCGGAAAAATACCCAGGAAAAGGGCCAGCTTCTCCACGCTTCCCATGCAAATATGCACATAGGCCTCGTTAGCTTAAAAATGGTATTTTTAACTCCATTTTTTTCCCCTTGGGTTCAGCTTGACAGCATGTAACACATCGCACCACAGAACAGGGAACGCTGGTACGGGTTGAGTTGAGCTGCAGCTCTTCAGCTGCAGCACCTTTATTTATAAAACAACCGAACAAAAAAAAAAAATTATGAAATCATTGATTCAAAGGAATCAATAATAAATATTTGCTTTCCTCTGAGTTGTTCAGACACAGTACAAGTACACCAATTATAGCAGAGATGGAAGCTTAGTTCAGCTGCTGAGAAACAAAAGAAAGCTACATAACATGGTAGGCATTTAATCACACAAGTAATAGCTGGTATATGACAGTAAATGCTTTAATACATTATTTTACAAAACACAGTTTGGCTTATGGTTCATTTGCTTCCCTTGTGCAACTCCTGATGGTGTCATCTGGAGCTCGGAAAATAGAATTCCTTTGGAACGATCCCTTTCTCCTGTTCCTTTTGAGTGATGAGCTTTTCCCTTCGCTGGGAGATCACTGATGGAAAGCACTGCAGATACCTGGACAGCACCTGCATCCCAACAGGGCTTGGAGCAGCCAGGAATGATCCCACAGACCAGGCTTCCTCCACTGCACCCCTGACTGACCTTCCCAGGGCTCACAAACCTCTCAGCCCCTGGAATCGGACAGGTCCCAGGACAAGGAGCGGCCTCTCAGCTCCAGGATAGCAGGAGAGGGCTGCTCTGCCCTCCGGCCTGTTCCCAAACGCTCCCGGAAAGCCTGCCAGGAGCAGGCTGGGCGAATTCCCCTGGCCTCCAGGCTGGAGACAGAGGATCCTCCTCTCTGCTAATTACAGGTCCGGGCTGTGACTCAAAGCCGAGCCAGAGCCTTGGGCTCTGGGGCTGGGACAGGCTCGGCTGTTGGAATTGTCACCCTCCGCGTGTGGTGAGGAGCTCCTGGGTGCTCGGGCATGGGAAAAGCACTCCTGGGTTTGTGTGCACGGAGTGAGGATCCTCGGGGGCAGCACAGGTAACACTGAGCGCAACAAGCAACCACAGAAAAACCCACAGGCTGCTTCCAGCTGCCTATTCCTGCTCTTGGGATTTTCCCACCTCTGGAGTGGCTTGGGAGTGCTTTGGAGTGCCTGAGGCTTCAGGGCTCGGGAAAAGAGCGACTGCAGAGGAATCACAGACACTTAGAGGTGCTTCTGGAATATCCAGGGAACCTGTCCAGGCCAAATGACAGAGTATCCAACACCAGGAGCTGCCATGGAAGTAGCAGCTTGTCAAACACCTAATCCCAGGTCTCCTCTGTTTAAACCTGTGCTTTGGGATTATCTTCCCTGCACAACATCAGCAATTTGTCCTGCAAAGGGTTAAACCTGGGGATTTTGGTACATCTGATGGAAGTGGGTGACTGCTCCTAGGAAGAGAAGTTCTCACATAGCGTAGGGAAAATTTGAAAACTATTTCCCATGTGGAAGTAGCCCGAGCAGGGCTTGGCTTTGATCAGGTTGTCTAAAAGCTCAAGTAAAGAAATTAGAATTCTGGGTCTCAGTCAGAAAAGGAGATTAATGACAGTCCTGGAGTGAAAGGATTATAGATCTGTGGTTCTTCTGTGCTCATCCATCTTCTGTAGGCTCAAACTGGAGAAAACCTTCCCTCCCTCAAATGGGGAAAAAAACCCAAAACACCTTCATTTTTTAAGTAGAAAATCACCAATCTAGGAATACAGGAATCTAGAACCTACAAGCTCAGTGTCTTGTGTGTAGCAGTGGTCAGAGCCAAGTCCTTCAGAGGAAAATATCAATGACAGAATTATGCATCTGTCCCTACCTCCCATCCTTTCCTAACTTCATATTCCTTGGAAATACTTAATCCTCGTTCATCACAAAAAATACTTTTTTACAGTTGTTGCAATTTTTTTAAGAGTCTTCCTAAAGGTTTAACCCTCAGCTATAGCACATGGCCCAGCATTTGGTGTAGGAGTGGGACAACGCACACCAAAATTTCCTAAGGGAAGCAGCATTTTGTGCTTGTTTACCTGTCCCAGGCGTGTTTTCCTCTGTCAGGGTATCCTTCAAGCCTTCCCTGGAGCTCAGCTCAGGAGTGCTGTTCATTCAGCCTCGGGGAGAGCTCTCCCTGAGGCTTCTCCAGCACAGCTCCCCCCAAACCTGGCCGATTCTCCACCTGGCAATAACCAAGAGATCTTCCAAACACTCCAGCCGGGTTTTTTGGTACATTGGTGGCCGTCCCCGTTGGAGGCACTGCCTCCCTCCTGGATTCTCATCTCACTAAGGCTCGTTTGCCACGGACACCCCTGCGCTGGAGCTCCCGTGGCTTTGCAGTGCTGCCCGTGAAAGCAGAGTCAGGCTCCTGGCCCTAGCTCTGGGTGCATCGTTAAGTTTATTCTGGCAATTAAAGCACCTCTGTTTTCGTGACAGGAAATGTCCTTTCTCTTTAACGCAGAGTTTAGTTCAGACACCTTAATACTGCATCTTCCTTTTGGAGTGATCCTTTCATTTCCGCTGTGGTTCCAGCCTCCAGTATTTCACTGAGTGCGGAAAATGTGAAGCACCTCTGAGTTCCCTTTGAGGCTGGACACCCTCAGCAGGGTCTGCCTCAAAATCTTCACTTAAGACAATGCATCTTGGAGAAAGTTCTCCAAAACCAGTCCGAGAGACTTCTCCCTCCCCACGAAACCTCTCTGGAATATTATGCGTCTTTAAGTCTCTGTTGATCCCTTTTAAAAAATCCTGAGGTTTGGCTTCTTTTCACTTGTACAGCGCTTCGCTGTCATAGATTTTAAATGCTCAGTGTTCCATTTCCAAAAAGAAAAAAAACTAAAGATAATTTAAAGAGAAGCTCCCTTTTCCCTCCTATGTATCTCTCTTCAGTAAAAGAAAATTCTGTATCAGAACCTCAGTGCTGGAAGATGTTCAGAAAGAGTCGAGTGGGAGGGCTTCTCGTGGTGTGAATAATCACAAGTGATTTAAGATTAAGCTGACCAGGAAGAGAACTAGCTAACCTAACGATTCCTATGTGGCTGGTGGTGTGTGAAGTGTTTCTCCCGGGCAGCGGGAGGCTCCGGGGGACGCTCACACGGTCTGGAACGCCCGGCTCTGGGCAGGCACCATCACGGCCGTCGCTCCCATCTTCATCAGGTTGTTGTAGTCGACTTTCTTTGGCTCCGTTTCCTTCCTCTCCTGCTCCCTCTGGCCGTACTGGGGAGGGGTGAGGTGGGGAGTAGCTTCGGTGGACAAAGTCCGCTGGCTGCGGGAGGCACTGTTGGCTGTGGACCTGGTGGAGGAGGAACCCGAGCGGGAGCTCCGGGAGCCGGAGGAGGAGGAGCTGGGCTTGACCAGGTGGGCCTTGGGTGCCTCTGCATCTTCTCTGCAAATCAAACACACACAGGGCTCGAACGCCACGAGAAACGCTCGTTTCACCCCTCTGCGAGTCACGCCAGGGTGTTTTGTCCAAACCCTGTGGGCCGAACCCCCCGTTTCCCCCCAGAGCTGTCGGTAAATGGGTTCGGAATGAGCACACGCTGCTCCCGCCCGGCCCCGCGTGTGCGTGCGTGGAATGAACGCCAAGTGTCGGAGCAAACAGCGCAGATAGAGCTGCGTGCCCTGTAATCCTCAGCCGGAATGACAAATGGCCCGGGCAAGACTGCCTGAAACCGGTTCTGCCACCTAAAACCACCCCTGTGGGTAGCGAATGAAGTGCAAAACTGGGTCCTGAGAGAAGGAGAGAGAGAGAGGGGGAGGATGTAACAGCCAGGCGTGAAAAGGTGGTACAAGGAGGTGAGGCTCAAACTGAAAAGGCAACCCGTGAAAGCAAAGGGAACAGGAAAAAGGCAAGAAATGAGCAGAGACTGCCTTTGTGCTGGCAACCGGGGAGTAATCAGCTGCTGAAGGGATTACAGGGATGTCACACGAGGCCAGGCAGTCGTACAAATAGACACAAAGATGGATCAAGGGTTTGCTTCTTCGAGGGCGGCGGCAGCTCAAACTCGTTCCTGGAAATAGATCTTTCCAGCGCTTTCCTTCCTGAGGAGTTCGGGCTGGGCTGGCTGGAGCCCAAGCTCTGCTTAGGGGAGTTAAGGGGCAGGCTCCACGCAGGGAACGGGAGTCGGCATTCCTGGTGCTCCTGGTCCCCTCCGCACCCGGCTGCTCAGGGAATTGCTCACCCGGAGCTAAATCCGGGGGAACAGTTGTTCAGAAGACTCAAGGAGGACTCAGAGAACCTGCCTGCTGCAGAGTGTTCCCAATAGAAGCTGTAGTTGAAAGGAAAAAAAGGGGGAAAGAAGGGGAGACGAAGGGGGAAAGAAGGGGAAAAGAAGGGGGAAAGAAGGGGAAAAGAAGGGGGAAAAAAGGGGGAAAGAAGTGGAGAAGAAGGGGGAAAGAAGGGGGAAAGAATGGGGAAAAAAGGAGGAAAGAAGGGGGAAGAAAGTGGGGGAAAAGCGGGGGGAAGAAGGGGAAGAGAGGGAGGAAAGGAAAGAAAAAGGAAGGAAATGAAAGGAAAGGGCAAGGAAAGGAAGAAAAAAGGAAAGAAAACCAACCCCAAACCCACTCAGCACCACACGGACAAGCAGCTTTAATTTAACACCATAAAAGAATATGCAAATGCTTTAAAGTACTGAAATTGCAAATGCGAGAGAAAATAGTTTGTTGAGGTCTATGCTAATTTGCCCGGGGGGAGGAGGGGGGGGAGTTTAATCTGATTTTCTGGAAAGTCTTCACAAAGATTCTCACAGTCAAGAAATTTGTCGGTGATATTTCACAGAGACTTTAAAAGCTTTTTAGAACAACCTTTGAAGACACTTAAAGCTACTTATAGTTACTTAAAACCGTGGTGAAAAGATGTGTGAAACTGCGCGAAGGGAGTGTGGGAGGTGCGATTAAATAAAAGGCGTTACCTGATTTCATTCGGTGCCTCCTCTTCCTCATATCTCTTCTTTTCTTTCCTCCTTATCGTCAGCCTCACCACCAGGAAGAGGAGGGAGATCCCCACCACCACTCCACACACTCCCCCGGCGATCATGCCGATATTTTGTGCATCTGTTGTCCAGAAAACAAATTTGTGGGTGAGCTCTTGTTGTTATGATCGGATTTTAGCCCACGCTACAACTCACGGGGCTGGGTGTAGCTCAGGACGGGATGTTTCAGTTTATTTTTTTTAAAATGTGTCTCCACACAGAAGTGGAACCAGTTTATTTTCAGCTAAAGCTGAGCTGACAGAGAGGGAAGCAATCACCTCTGGAAAGGTGGGATCACGAGTGCTGGGCCTTCAGCTGTGGGGCAGGGGTGAAATAAGTAGGAAAAATCCCCTCATAAGAGCACAGAACCACAGGAGGTACAAAGACAGGACAGCCCACGGGTGACACGCGGCACCAAGCAGCATCCCGGGGCCAGAGGAGTGCTTGAACTATGAATGTTTCCCCATAAGGATTTTTCACCCCTTCAATTCACTTTTAAATCATTAAATCCGCTTCCAGAATGAATTATTCAGCTGGGGGGGAAAAAATGACTTGAGATGGGGTAGAGAGGAGGGAGGGAAGGAAAACCATCCCGTGCAGGGCATTTTTCACCCAAAACAGCCAAGATAATGAGAGAACATTTCCCAGCGATTATGGCCCTTAGCTGATGCTTTATGACAACCTCTTTTGACAAGAGTGGTTAACTTGGGCTCGGCTGGAAGTTGCTTCCTTAAGGCTCGTCCCTACGGAGGGTTTAGCAAACCCAAGTGAGGTTTTAAACCAATTCAGTTCAATTGGCATAAAAGCTGCCTGGACGCTTTTACTTCAGGTGCCTGAGGCAAACCGGTTTTCCTTGCTCATGACCATATCCCAGTTATTTCAGGCTTGGCTGGGCAGCGAAATTCCAAAGCTGTGGAATCTGCTAGAAGAGACTTCTCTGTTCGGAGTCTTATCACAGCAATTCCAGCTCCTGCTGGTCTCCCTTGGGAGCTGCTAAACTCTGTTGTTTGGGTTTGAGTGATAAACGCCACCCTTTTCCTGGCATGCATATGCAGAGGACACCCTGCCGAGATGCACACACCCTTCGTGGGGTTCCTCGGGGGATTTTAACCTCTGCTGTTCAGGACGCAAATGACTAAATCCTGATTAAAACCGAATTATGTCAAAAGTTACTTTTTATCCTGCGAGTTATTTCGCGTCACAGTCAGCCGTTCCAACTGCCCTTAGACGTTTTGCTGCCCCAAGTGCAACAGATTTGGAATTGGAATGATGGATATCCATGACGGAGAGAGTCGTACCCAGGAGTAATCTCGTGCAACCACTCCGGCCGGAAATACATCAAAACCTGGAGACTCTGGAACCTCTAACTCAGCATTTTCCCTGCTTGTATTTCACGAATCATTCTGAAAATCAAAATTTCTAACAGACCCGGACATCTAAAGCCATCAATCCATCATTTGGGCTCAGCTTATGACGTTGTTATCATTTTAGGGGAAGGTTTGCCGTGCAAACAGTGAATGCAATAAATGAGAACTATTTGATGTGATTCAAGTATGAAAGGGCAAAGGCGCGGCCCAGCGTTTTTCCAGGTGGGAAAGAGCTGGGATCCGGCGTGTCCCACGTGGAGCGTGGGCACGGGTGCTGGGGCGGCACTTACGCTGCACTGTCACCTGCACCGCGCAGCTCTCCTGTCCCGCCTCGTTGGTGGCCACGCACCGGTACAGCCCCGTGCTCATCCGCGTCAGGTTCTTCAGCAGCACTTGCCCGGGGTTAGAAATGTCTGAAACGGGGAAAACACCGCTGGGATGGATCCGAGGGGCTGAGAAACCTTAACTGAGGACGGGGCACTGAAGGACAAGTTGAACTCTGGGGTCAAATCGGTTGCAGAGCAATGAGAAGGTCGTTTATCAACCTTCAACGGAACACGAGCTCCTCGTGCCCTTGCTCAGGGTGGAGCATCCCACCGGCTCCGGCCGCGGGAGTGTTGGGGCATCCCTGTCGCCGCCACCCGGGGATCCCAGCCCCCAGGGCTCCGGGGGGATGAGCGCCCCACTTACTGACTCTGGAGTTGGGCGGGAGGAGCTCGGCTCTCTCGTCCTCCTCGTTGATGCGCTGCCAGCGGTACGAGATGGGGGCAGTGCCCGAGGCCGAGCGGCACTGCAGGGACAGCTCCTTCCCTTCCAGCATCTCCCCTTCCAGCCAGCACTTGGGCTTGGAAGGCTTCTCTAGGAAGGAGCAGAAGACAGGTTGTGCAAATGCAGCAGAGTTTGCTCAGTGGAAACCCTTCCTTTGGCATTTAAACAGCTTCCAAGAGCTGCCTTCCCTGGAATGCGTTAAGGAATCACCAGTGATGTTTTTTAGGGGACTTTAGATGCAGTTGTGTGCAACCCCATGGTGGAGCTGGCTGGCTCAGCCATAGAAGTGACATTATAACACTGTTTGCCTCGTGGTTACTTCCATCGGTGGGGCTGTATCACCACGTTCCTCTCTCAGGCACAATTTAGAGAACGTCCTTTCCCTCCCTCTGCTTCTCCATTTCTTCCTTCTCCCTGCAGTATCTGGCAGGCCCCAGGATTCTTCCATGGGATCACAGTGTGTGTGAAAAGCTGAGTAATAAACTGAAATCAGGGAAGGGAAATGCCAACCCCAGCTGCTGATTTGTCACCTCTGCTGATTTGGATCAGGTTGGGGTGCTGGGACATGGAGTTCCCAGCAGGAGACGTGGACAGGGTGATCCCCGGCTAGGATGGAATATCAATCTCTGTGTGATGAGATCATGGTGATCATTTGGAGAGAATGGTTTTGCAGCTAATCACACTCACCCCAAACCAATTCTTTAGGCTCTTCCTGCGGCCTGTCCTTTGCCAAAAATTGCAAAGGCAGAATAAAGTCGGACACTGAAACCCAATCGTGAGACTTCACTGTGTATTTATACCCTGCTGAAATAAATCTCTCCCCAGGAAGTGAGTCTAGATTTTATTTTTTTTTTTCCCCTTTGGGAGAACAATAAAATGTCCTTACCTACAACCTTCAGGGTGATGCGAGCCCATTCGTACTGGCCGGCGTTTTTCACCTTGCAGATGTACTTCCCTGCGTCGCTGGACTGCAGGGATATGATCTGTAAGGATGCATCCCCGGCAAGGAAGTTGGAGGTGAAGGAAACACGGCCCTTCTGCTCCTCGTTCAGGTCATCATAAACACGGCCTCCCGAGTAGGTGATCACCTGAGAGCAGAGACAGACACTGAGCAGGCGGCTGGGATTTTATTTTCACACGGAACAACGAATCCAAGGGTTTCCAGGAATCACACAAAGTGACTTGACAAGGGTCACGCAGGAAGCCTGGGGTAGGGTGGGAAAGTAAACCTGGATTTCTGGTCTGAGAGTGATGCATGAAGTGTATTTATGCTGAGGATTTATATTGGGTATTTAGACAAGTGGCAGCACAGACATCAGTTTATGCCACAACACATCAAAGCAGTCTGGAGTTTTGGCTGTGCTAAGTGAATTTGGCAGACCTAATTTTTATAAGTACTGAACTCCTGTAATTTTTACTGAAACCAAGGGGTTCAAAAACCGGGCCTGCAAAATCCAAGGTCGTTTTTGAAAGCCCGAAGGGCAGTTCTGACTACATTTTAAAAAATTTCCATTGTAACCCAACCTATTCCAGCACAACACAGAATATCAAATTCTTTTGATATCAAATAACTTTTACACACGACAAATCTCTCTAAATCAGCCGTGTTTTCCAAACACTGCTTTCACCATCACCACAACTTGCAGGGATCATCACGGGAGCGTTGTTGAATCGAGGGCTGGTGGCGTGAAGGCAGAAATAAAGCGATTTTCTCAGCAAACCCACCGCTTTCTGCACGGTCTCGGAGATGTGCAGCAGCCACTCGATGTCCAGGCTGCCCTGCTCCAGCAGCCCCAGGCGGTGGTGACAGGGCAAGGTGACGTTTTCTTCCGCCACCCTCTTGAATTCCGTCTGAGCCTCGGCGAGCCACACGGAGCAGGAGGCTGAAAGAAAAACGCGGTCAGGGGCCGGGGTGCAGCTCTCTGGTGGGGGTTGCTAAGCCAGGTTTTGCTGGATTCTCCCTTATTTGCTTCCCAACATCCAAGCAAAGCCAGCTCGGCTCCCTGGGCAGATTGCGGCTGGTTTGAGGAGACTTCTGCACGCACAGAGGGATTTTCACACGGATATTGCAGCTGGAGCAGACGGCTCACACTGCAGAGCTGGTAGTGCTCCAGTTGCACCCACACCCTCTACACACTCCAAATTTCAGGGAACTCCCCCGGTTCTGCCTTCACCTCTTATCACCTGGGTTCCAAAGCGGTATTTCCACCCAGAAAACCATCGCTTTATCCCTCTATCTGAGCAAAGCTTGGAGTCTCTTCCCCAGCACCAGGTGATATTTGTGTATTTCAGCACTGGAAATGCGAAACCAGGCCTAGAAGAAGAGGGTTGAACCTCAGAAAAGCGTGGGACAAGTAGGATTGGGACGTGTCTTTGAATAGCAAAGTCAAAAAAAGGAATGAGTTGTCAAAAAAAGGAATGAGTTGTCAAAAAAAGGGAATGAGTTGTCAAAAACGGTTCGTCAGGATTTGAAAAAGAAACGAAAAGGGAAGTGCCGAGCGGACCCACTAGAGGGAAGCAGAGCCCTTGGAATGTGAGATAAAAACCCCCAAAACGTGTGTTAACGCCCTAGAATCTGGCCCAGGAGATGATGCACCGCAGAAAAATAGGATGTTCGGCATTGCATCCATGCTAAAACGGAGCAAAAATCAGGGATCAATTCTTGGCTTTGTCCATCTCCAACTTTTGAACGTGGCCTCACCATGGAAAGTTCAAACTTGATTAAAAGTGGCCCAAAAGAGGAGAGGTAGGTAAAGTTACAGGCATGGGGGTCAGGAATCCCCCAGGCTAAAATAAAAACATTCCCAACCAAATTTCCATGGGGTTTTTCTGGGAAACTGCTGCCATCTGCCTTCGGGGTTTGAATCTTCAGAAGGCACTTGGGTTGTTCTGCAGTTTCGCTGTTCAAGACAGAAAAACCTAAAACCATTTTATTTTTCCCTATGAAATGAAGTGAGATGAAATATTTTGCTTCTTGGGCCAAATATTGCGAAACTGGTGAAAACTGGGAAAGTTTGTAGCGCTGGGAAGTCACATGTGTGACTGAACACACAATCCTGGGGTGACAGAGCAGGAGGATAAGAGGTTCTGGTTACACAGGCTGAATTTTCCCTATGTTTGTATTTAAACAGTGAATGCTGAACCTTTAAGTGAAAAACAGACAGAAAAAGTTACACCCAACACGACATTTCCTCATCTTTTTCTGCTTCTTTGGGACCAACTCTGCTTTTAGAAAATTCCTTGTTCCTGCTCCCATTCTCAGATCTGCCTCCGACTTACAATGACCATTCCTCAGCTTCTGATATTGAATTTAACCTTCCCAAACACCTTATCAAAAGTTATTATCTACTGTGTGCCTGCACCTACAGAAAACCCCCAGACTTTTAAGGCAGGTGGAGCCTTGCCAAAGCTCAATCTCTCCTCCCCTGCATTGATCCCTGCATGAATTGATGGCAGTGAAAGCTCCTTTTCAGCCACATTAGCCGCTTTCTTTAAAGGGAAAAGTAATCCAGTTTATCACTGGATTCACCGGTCTCAAAGCTCCATCTGCCAAATACAATTAGAATTTCTGCCCAGGACGAATCCAGCTTTTCCCTGGAGCCCGCGTTGCTGCGGGCTGCCCTCATTAAGGCCGGCACTCGCTACATCACCGATCAATAACCTTAATTTAGCCGCCACAATGGGGACCCTTCACACGACATTTGCGACATTTTCAACGCCCTGTGGGGCTCCGAGGGTTTGTGCACAACCTCGCAGGGGTGTTCTGCGTTTTAAAACTTAATCCTGATCGAGGCTTTTGATGTGAAATTGTAAATCACCTTTTGCGAGATTATAACAGAGTTTTCATTCTGGTTTAGACACACTGGGTTTAGGGGACCTCACACCTCAGTGTGATTCTTGCTGCTCCCAGCAAATATTTCTGGATTTAAAGAAGAGCCCCGTGCCTATAAACTCATCATCTAAATGGGAAGAAAGATCAGGGAGACATCCAATAGGATAGGGACTACAAATTGCTAAAGCACACTTTGTTTTTTCAAAAGTACCTGTAATCAGAGATGATTTAGAGCTGATTCACCACTGAGCCAATAACCAGACTCTCACACACCGTGCAAACTTTTCCATAATATTATTAGTAAAAAAAAAGTCTTATAAAAAAACCCCGATTTGTCTCTTTAATCCTTATTAATGCTTTCACAATGCCCACAGGCTCCCACAGGAGTTTAAGTTTTGTAGGTGCTCTAGACAAGACCCTCACTTCATTTCTTTCCAGTCACTCTTATGTGCATGGTCAAAAGGAAGCTCAAAACAGCCTCATACATGTACCCAACACGGGTACCAGCTACAGAAATTACCCACCAAAAATCCAAAGGGAGCTCAACTTGAAAAATCCTCATGTTTTCCGTAGTGTGGGTAGAGTTCTGCTGTAGCAAACAGAGACAAAATGGTAATTTATGTTTAGGTGTGTGCTGGGATTTCTGGTGTATGCCTCAGAGAAAAAGGAGCTAGAAACAGACGCAAATCCCTTCTAAGTTTTATTCCTCAAAGAAGAATAAAAGCTCCCTGAAGTTGTTTGTTGTTTTGTGGATGAGACCTCCCAAGGACAGGTCAAATAAACGAGAGGCTTTTAACCATTTTAATTTTCATTTAAAAGCCTGCCAGAGGAATGTCTGTTCACGACCAGCCCTTTCCAGCAGCACTGGCCAGGACACAGGGCCTGGATTGCGAAGGGATTTGTCCCTGGGAGCCCCTTGGCTGTTCCAAACCTTCCCCTCACAAAGCTCCCCAGCCCCGCCAGGGCAGGGCCAGCGTGGCCTCAAGGGCTGGATCCTGCACGCAATGGATGAGACATGGGACGATTTTCCCAGAAATCGGATCCAAAAGCGATGCCACATTTATGCAGGCTCCGCGGTTCTTTCCCAAAAACCCCTCTTCCCCCTTCCACATCCTGTGGGCAGCTCCGCGTGCAGCGCGGAATTCGGGAATTGCTGCTTTTGGATTTACTCAGCCCCCGTCCCATGACTTCAGCAGGAGGTGGGATTGTTTTTCCTGCTTATTCCAGCTTTTTTTTTTTTTTTAATGCTTTTGGAAACATTGCCCTAAAAGCTTTGGGTGCAGGGCCAGGCTTGGAGCCACGGTGCCCGTTCTGTGCTTGGGGAGGAGCCCACGACCCTGCGTGACTGTTCCCTATTGTTCCGAGGACAATAACTCGCCCGACACCCTGCGGACAAGGGACAGCGATCCTCTCATCCCTCCCCGACGTTTAAATCTCCGAGGGACACGGAGCAACAAAGATTTGAAACAAGCCCAAAGCCCACCCAGGCGGTGCCCACCCAGCACAGGCACAGGAAGGACTCACTAAGGGGTTTTCGGCCCTCTCGGACCCTTCTGCCTTGCACACATGGCAGAGGTTAAATTAAAAACAAAAACAAATATGGACAACAGCCTGGATCTCTCATGCGAAGATGTCAGGCTTGAAGAATTCCTCGGAACTCGTTTCGACATTTTAAGGACTTCTCGTTGTGGTTGTGGATTCTAAAAGGGCTCTAATTTCAGCAGAATCAGCCCTTTGAAGTGGGTGCAGAACGAAGGAGTCCTGTGCACACAGCAAGCAGTGAATGCTGAGTAAACTGAGACTGTATTTGGCCTTATCACAAGTTATGTCCATTCAAAGTCATGTTTTCCCCCCTGAATCCTTACCAGGATCACACATTTTCGTGCTGTCCTGAAGCTCAGTGGATTTCCACGCCCTTTACAGTTATATGCATGTACACAAACACACACACGTAACATCAAATATACATTAACAGACAAGCAGAATCAAAGGGAAAATAAATGTTCCGCTGACGTTTTTATTTGTAGGCAAATTCCCATCCTAAAAGCTAAAGAGCTTCCAGATTTAAATCTTTCATTAGGTTCAGAAGGTTTGGATTAGGGAGCAATGCTAAAAATAGGTTCTGCTTTTTAAAAAGTAATAAGTTGTGCTGTATCACTTAACTGCTGGAATTAGGAGGAACAGCCTAGAAAAGATTCAGAGAATCAAGACACAAGAAATGCAGGATAATCCTTTGTAAACACGGCCCAAACCATAACTACACCAAGCTCACTTAACATGCGAATACCCAAAACGGCTCTTCAAAAATTCCAGCTTCTTCAGGAACATCTGTGGAGTTTGTCCTTCAGCAACGCTTTCGATAATTTATTTTGGCTTTTTATCAGAGATGACATTTGCAGCAGGCTATTCCAAGGCGCTGATGTCCAGGGAGGAGCAGAAACGCAAAACCTGTAATTTTCCTGCAACTCCAGACGTCGGAAGCGACTCAGGAAATGACTGAAATCTGCCACCGAGGAAAACTTTCTTCCACGCACCAGCAAAAGCAGGAATCCCGCTGGTATCCAGAGGTTTGTGCACTGTCTGAACGATTTCCACCTCACCTGTGACAGGGGCTCTGTCTGCTTTTGTTCATTAAGATCAAAACGTTTCCTGGGTGAAAAGTGTGACAGGAGCGGCGAACAACCCCTGATGTCAGGGCACATCACATCCTCCCGGGAGCAGGAACAGCCCCCTCCAGACAAGTTCCCAAGTGCATCATCCTGTGGGATACTCCTAAAAGCCATCCTCACGTCTGTGTGACTCCTCTAACTGAAAATGGAGGGAGGAATGAGGGAAGTTTTGTCCCTGCGGTCCTGAGTCACACGCTCTCCTCAAATTCCAGGATGCATCCTGGAATTCCATGCTATAGTTGGTCTCAGCCAGACCTGCTTGTTCAAGTAGTTAATTTTATTAAAAATAATCCAAATAAGCAAGATTTCCCTACTTAAAGTTTAACTTAGCCCAGGGAGAATAAATATCCACAGAGCTACACCTGAGTGTTCCTTCAGCTGAATAATCCTGCACTTTTGCCTCACTATTTTTGTCCTAAAATCAAAGTGTCTGAAAACAGAATACGTCTAAATTAGGCATATACAGGAATAAAGTGTTTGAGGGTTAAAACCGAAAAGCCCAGGGCAGCCTGCAGTGTTGCAGCTCTGAACCGCTCCCTCATGCCAGGAATTTAAGACATTTCACATCTGTTAGAGCCTCATCTTGCTGGAGTCTTGTAGGAAATGATTTACCGAGCTCCTCGATGAAAAAGCGAGAGCCTGTCCCCCCACCCAGCCCTAACGGGAAAAAACCTGAGCGTTTTGCAATCAGCACATTCACGATTTTACATGCTCGAGCAGGAGGCTGACAACGACTTTTATGGCCAAAGAATTACACGTTGAGCAAAACTCGCAGGGCCTCTTGCGTGACTTGGGAGTTCAATCGGTGGAGTGCTGAGGACACCGCAGACGAGTTCCACACTCCAGGATTTCAGGCTCAGTGGGCCTTAAAATTAAACTCTGGTGAGAAACCGAACATCTTGCCCCCACTAGTTCTGTTCAGTCACGGTGACAGACACAGGCACACCGAGGTTTTTATCTCTCCTTGGACTCCCTTCCCCGGTTTCTGCTGCGAGTAAAGCAGGGCAGGGGAAAGCTGTGCCGGTTTATCCCACAGTTATGAGGAGAACCCAGAGAGGTCGGCACCCCCACTCACATTCAGACCACACCAGCCCTAATAGTTACCCTGAGAGCATCTCAGGCCAAAATAAACACCAAACAGCGTCTCCTTCCAGACAGCCCCGCTGCATTCCTCGCACGAGGGAGGAGAGGCTGGGGGCGGCCGGAGTCTCCCGAGGATAATTAAGGGAGGCCGGACTGTGCTCTGGGACATGTGCTCTGTGTGTTCCTTGGCTGGCAGAGACACACGGGCCAGAGGTTGCCTTCTCCCGAGAGCCCCAGTGCTCCCAGTGACCAAGGCCTGGCCCCAGCACGCTGCCTGCAGCCGGCTCCCCTCCGCCCGCCTTTGACGGCAGGAATTTGGTCGCGGAGCAAAAGCGTCCCAAATATGAAAAATGTGAGATAAGGGTCAGCCGCCCCTCCCCGGAACAGGCTGTGGGGAAGGAGAGAGGTCAGCAGAGCCCCGTCCCGACGCACACAGCCCTGCAGAGCCTCTGGAATTGGAACCACATGTGCTGGGACTTGGGGAGGCTGTGCAAACAGAAAGCGAAGGGGAAGAGTCCCGCGTGCTGCCGATTTTCCAAGCGGTGACGTGAAGTGTTTGGAATTGAGACTGCAGAGGAGTGAGGAAGGCCCGGGGAGGACAGAAAAACCAACATTCCACAAAGCAGAGCCTCGGATTTTTAGAGGTTTGCAACAGCTAAGCGGGAGCGGGGCTGGAATTGGGCTGGTGGTGCTTTAACATTTATTCTTTATTTATCAGAAATATCAACAGCTGCTCACCAATCCTGCCCTGGGCAGGCCTGGATGAGCCAGGGAAGGGATGTGGGATGGCTGTGCCAGCACAGCATTAGTGCACACCCTGTGTGAGGAAATGCACCAGCTCTGATGTCTAAAGGAGATGGGCCACCCATCAAATGCCCCCAGCAGCAAGGATTCAATATTCCCCAGGGAAAATTAAGGATTCCTTAGTGGATTAAAGGCAGGTGAAAGACTGATCCTGCAGTACCCAGCAACCACATGCAACTAAAATTCTCACCTATGTGTTCCTACAATCAAGAGGTAAAATTCGGTCCCTGAAAATGCCAAACTGAGCCTTCAGCACCAACCCACAAAACAATCTGAAGTCTAGAGAGGCTTGGGAATATTGGAAAAAAACCCCACATTCCATTAGCTGAGGACCTTCCCAGGCAGGCAGCAGCGCTGTGTGTGCCGTGCCTTTCCTTTTTTCTCACTGCACTTTAAAAAAATCAAGTGCAAGTAGGAGACTCTGGGTTTACATCCCTGGAGACTCCAGAACAGAAAACAAGGCACCAGCGCCGCATCTGCCAATTTAATGGTTGACAGAGCGCTCGTGCAGAGGAATGTGTGAAATCCTCTGCCTTTGGTCCAGGCAATTTTATCAGTAAATTGGTCCAGGTGTCTTCTGTTTAGAGAAACAGCTCGGCGGAGCCTTTTGGTCATGCAGCTGGTGGTTTCAAGCTGGGAGTTTGTCAGTGCACATCTCAGATTCCTGCAGGGATGAAGCACCGATGGCTGCCTGATATTCCCTTTTTTGCAAGCACCTCTGGGCTGCTTTGTGTGCCTTAAAGCTTTGAAAGCAAGAAAACTACACAATCAATGCCTAAACATCGGGAATTTCACACCTTTTGCCTGGTTTCAAAAAGCTACGAGGGGGAAGATGGTTTCAGTGATAATTTCTAGGATTTCTTTCGTCTGAGGAATATTCTTAGGCCTCGGTCTCCCAGGGAATCTCTTGTTGCTGTCAGTTCAGGGACACGCAAATGAAGGCACACAGAAATGAAGTTATCTGCCCAAGGCAGACACCGAGCAGAATTCAGGATACAAACCCAAAGAGACAGCAGCAAAACTGTTTTCAAAACAGTGTTTGTCCATCAGATCTTTCCTCACCCATTTTGAAATCCAAGGAGGAGGTTGCATCAGCTGCTTCTGAAAACTGGGGGGGATTGGAAGAGACTCGAGGGATTGACAAGGAGAAGGATTGACAGGGATTCTCAATAAAACTGTTGTGCTGAGGATTCCCTCTCCTTTTTTAATCCCTTTGCATCAAGGTGTAAGGTTTTAATCAGAAGGCAGTGAACTGATTGTGCTTTTCTGCTGCTTTGTGTCATGGAAATTCAGCTTGTTTTAAACTTGCCCAAAAAGAGGCCAAGAAAATCCAGGTATTCACAGATGAACTCCATCCCTCCCTGCAGCTTTCCCTCAGATCCCATTTTCAGCAGAGCTGGATGGAGTTTTAAGGCACAGCCTTCACTCCCTGTTCAGCAGATCCCTGTTACCTCCACGAGATGTTCAGTTGTGGGCTCATAATTGCACATAACAGGCTATGACATCTCACTTATCCTCTACAAGCACCACTAATATGATACAAAATGAATGCCTAATGTATTAACACTCTGTCACTTTTCATCTCCACTCAGGCTCAAACCCTCGGCCACGGCTACCCTGAGGCAGAAAATGAACAGCAGCAGCTCCTCCCCATCACCCCCAGAAGTCTTGTAAGGGAGACATTGAACTCTGCAACAATTCCACATGATCCAGGGTGCAGCCTCCAAGGCTGCAGGAGCAGGAGCAGCCTAACCCCAGAACAGTTCTGGCCACGCTCTGTCAATCCAGATGTTGGCAGCCTCTTTCTCACCGATCCTATTGTAGTCAGGATCAATTCCTTCGTATTTACTGAACACAGAGGTAAGAACATTTAAAAAACCTCGTTCTATAATCTCATCTTGCACTGGCTCTGGTGTGAACCAGATGGAATTAAAATAAAGCATCAGGTTTTGAATTCTTATCGCTGGGGTTCAGCTCCCTCCCTGCAGCTCCCCTGGAGTTTGGCTCAGCCCAGCTGCGGGCAGGCTCTGAGAACATGAACATCTTTTCTCTCACTTTTTCCGCTGTTAGCAGGAGCTGCAGCATCTGGACACTGCACCGAGGGCTCAGAGTGGGGGCGGAGCTCGAAATCCCCTTTCTGAATCAGCACTGCCAGTGGGGATTGCTGAGGAATGCAAACCCCACTGCAAACACCGGGAGAGACGCCCTGGAATCACGCAGGGAATTCACTGCACCCTGTGTGTGAGCTCACACTGCGCTGAGCACCGTCTCACCTCGCATTTGGAGAGGCCCCGTGCCCAAAATGATCCCAAACTTCTTCCCAGTAACATTTGCAAGCCAAGGATTAGACTGAACACTGCACCCCTGAGAACTTGAATTGACTTTAAAAAGAGACAAAGCACGATTTGGAAAGAATTCTCCCTTTCCAAAGGGGAGCACAGCAGCTCCTTGAACTGATGTCAGTGCAAAGTGATCCTGAAATTCAGGAAAAGTCCAACACAGGAAACAAGGAAATGTTGTTTAACACAAAGTATGATAGATCCCTGCATATATTTATATATGGCTTTGTTTTGAGTGACCCAAGGTGTTCTCCTGCAGTGACAACAGCCAGAGACAAAAGCCTGAGGAGGATTCTGCTCCCCGCAGGGTTGCAGCATGTGAGCTCAGGGCCACATTCCAGCTGCTGGATCCATTCCACTTGACAACAGCCTACAAACCTAAAAAGGACACGACTATACACAATAAAGTTGGTTAAGTACAACAACTCTGCTGCAGCCTAAGAAAGAGCCTAAGAAAATGAAGAAATATTAATCCTTTTTTGCTTCTGCCAAAATTTTGGAACTCTGAAAACATCTGGAAAATCATGTGTATTGGTTTTTGAACTGTCTGTTTATGGACTTATAAACCTGTGCTGTTTCTTTTTCAATCTGAGCGTAGATGCAGCAAAATCCCAATCTTTAAAGCTTCAAAGCATGAATTAAATTATCATGCAAGATGCTTGGAAAAGCCATAAGGACTAAAGCAGAAAGCAGCTCCATTTCCCCTCCCTCAGAAATGTGCTCCAAGTATGACTTTTCCATTCCAATTTTAACAGCCTTTCAAAACTACAGGTGGGAAAGACCAAAACAGAGTTTCGGTATTCCTTGGGGTGAAATAAAACCTGGAAACTGCTGGGGGGACAGAGAGGGATGATATCCCAGAGGCACAGAGCTCAGTCTGTCCGAGCTGAGCGCGCCGAGCTGGTTCCTACCGGTGACATCCAACTGTTCCTGCCATAGGGATGAGCTCGGGAGGGAAGCAGATGTTCCTCCCTGCCCACAGCTGCAACGTTACCCACATTTTGCCTCTTTGCAAATACCAAGGGTTCTGCAAAGCCACCGGAGCCGTACAAGGCTGGGGGCGACCCCGAGCGAGAAGACGCGAGCGTCGCGCCTGCCAAATATTCCTGTGACCTTTGCTCAAAAAGAGCATCCCAGCTCCCTGGCACGGGGCCCTCCCTGCAGAGAGGGATGCCCCGAGTGAGGCTGCACAGGCAGAGCCCTTTGGAAGGGCAGGAATTGGGTATCAGCCCGCTGAGAGCAAAAGGAAGCCCTTACTGAGAGCCCGGAGCCCCGGTGAGCCGGCACCGAGCTGCCAGGATGCTGAGAGGGAAGAGGGGCTTGGAAGGGAGGAGGAGGATGGTGCAAATGGGATTGAGGCAACACTTGAACCGATCTGCTAATTGGATGTGAAAAGGTCAGGCATCTTCTCAGGAAACACACTGGAAAGGTCAGGGGAAGAATGGAGAAGCGAGCCCAGGAGGAACGGGGGGCACACACGAGGAGCTCCAGCACTGGGGCTGGGTCTCCACCCTCCTTCTCAGGCTGGCTCTCAGCTCTTGAAACCATCACTGAGCTCTTCCCCTGCTCTTATTCAGACTGAGGTCCCCACCACAGCTTGACCAACTGATTTCCTTAACATCAAGAAGTGTTTTTATCACGGCCCTGACTTCTCGTAAAGCTGGTGCTGAATAAATTTGGAAACCGTCGGAGAAAAGAGCCTGAGAACAAAAAATAGACTGCACTACACTGTTCCCATCCTGTGAACAGCTATTTTGGATTTTGTTGTGATCAAAACACGTGCATCGCCTTTCAGAGCCGCTTTTTGAGGATGACAAAATTCCTGTAGCACCTCCTATAAGCTCCTGAGGAGAACCTCAAGCCCCGATGCACAAGTTGGGTTTCCTGGACAAGCTGCAGCTTCTCTGATCTCACTTCTGTCCTTGCCAATCTGTGTAAGAAAACCTGCAGTGCCTCAGGGGGGCACACGTAGAGCTGGCAGAGGGAACAAGAAAATCAAAGGAATCAGAGCCAGACTTCTCAGAGGCGCACGACTGGGTGAGAAACAAGCCCTAAAAAGGGGAATTCCAGTCAGATTTTGGGAAGAAAACTCACTATGAGAACGGTCAACCAATGGAATAGGGGCTCATAGGTTGTGGAATCAGCATCCTTGGGACTGTTCAAAACTGGACTGGCTGAACTGGTGTGGGCTGACCCTGCTTTGAGCCAGGCACCCCCAAAAATCCCTTTCTGTGACAGGCTGCAAGTCTTACAGCAGGTCGGGGGCAGATCCATAAGACAAGTCCCACTCTCTGAGCCTTCAGCTTTCCTGCTTCACTGCATCCTCTACACTGCCCCAAAAAAGCACACAAAGCCCTTTTCCCATTGCTGAGCAGTTCCTGAAGTGCCACAGTTGGTTTCAGACGACCTCAGGCTGCTCCATCAAGGGGGTGGGGTCTTCCTGATCAACTCCAAACCGCAGCTCCCCCAGCATGGGTGGTCTGTGGGATAGCTCAGCTCAAAATTTGATGAATTCAGCCCCTTTTTGTGCTGACAGGATCTGGGAGCAGGTCACAGCTTTTTCCCCATCACGTGGAGAGGAAAATAACCAAAAATAACTGATCAGATCCATCGCCTGATATCGTGTCTTGATTGCCTGAGTCTGCAAAAAAACCCCATTTCTATGAAACATTGGGGTTTCCCCAATATTTGTTCGGGCAGCACTGAAATTTCCAAGTGCCAGAAAAATGGCTGTTGATAAATCATTAACTGGCCACAAAGTTGCACAAAAAGGGGGACAGAAAATGTGTAAATATTAAGGTTTAGCAAAGTATTTGACATTATTCAACAAAGCTCTGATTTGGGGAATTGAAGCAAGAACTGGGGAGCTCAAACCCTCCAGTTTGCTTCCTTTGGCTCCATTCCCTGTGGTGATCCTGGAAATGCAAATAACCCCAGGTTTACATCTGCAAAAGCCACGGAATCTGCTTTCCTGCAAGGAATTTGCATTACTGCAAGTTAATGTTCCAATGGGTCCATTTCGGCTTCAAAAATCCCCGATGTTCTGGAGCCAGAATTGCCACAAGAAGCCACCAAAATATTTGGCTGCTCCCTGCAGTACTCATGGGTTTTTGCTGGTTTGGCTTCTCCAGGAAAATCCTGTAATAGGAGCTGACACAGCTTCTCCCCCCTGCTTTATAAAGGCATTTTCAGGCAGAATAAATTGCAGATAAAACCCCTGTGTCCATGGGGCACTATGGGGTCTGCTGTCCACCCTCACCCCCCCCACCCCTGCATCCACAGCTCCAGCACCTCTGCAAAACAGCCAAAAAAATCTCGGCTCCGACTTGGTTTTACTTCACAAATCCAGGAATTTGGAATAATCTCTCAGGGTGGGATCGTTGGGGTGTCCTGTGCAGGGCCAAGAGCTGGATTTGATGATCCTGATGGATGCCTTCCAACTCAGGATATTCTTCAATTCTGAAAATATCTCAGGGACTTGGATAACGCCAAAGAGAAATAGAAAAGTGCACAGAAATGGAAATTCTGTATTCAATAGTGTCACGATTTGCTTTTTTAAACCTTATATTTCATCCACTGGCTGTCAATTAATTGGTTTCATCTCATATAGGTAAACACATCCTTAACATGACTTTCCCACGGATCAACCTGTGCACACTGGATGATAAAAAAGGAACAAAATCACAACTCCCCCCTGCTAAAACCTCACTGTTCCCCTCACAGGTAATTTCTGAAGCTCCCAACTCTCACTGTCATCAGTTTGCAAAGGAAAAAAAAAACAGATATTGAAAGCACAATGGATAACTTGGGATGCAAGGAGACTGAGCGAGGTCGGAAGGAAGCAGTGGCAGAGCTGGGGATAAATCTGCAATCCACAGGGAAATCTCTCAGCTGGCTGCTTGCAGGAGGCAGTTCTCATCCCCTAACCACGAGGCCAAGCTTTAATTCCAGCTAAACTTATGGCACAGGCTTTTTCCTTAAAAAATATATAGAGTCTCATGCAAGGTACCCATGGAAAAAAGGCCGTAATCCCACTGTGCTGATTTCCAGATACTGGCACCTTATACAGACAGCAGTGGGAAGGGAAAAAACCCCAAAATCAGCTCATTACTCCTGGTTTCCAAATAGGAGAGCGAGTGAAGCCAGCCCCGAGCTCGGGCTGTGAGGAGGTAACTGGCTCCTCGCCCAAAGCACCCGTCCGTTTTTCTGAGGCCCCTCCAGCTCCACATGGCTAAAAAAGGAAGTTGGAAAACGTGGTCCTGGAAGCGAAGAAATGCTGCATCCCTGCCTCTCTCCCCCTGCCTGCGGGGAGCAGCTCTAGGTGAGCTCTGGGTGAGCTCTCCCGGCTTTGGGAAGGGGATTTCACACAGTCCTCGCTTCCCAAAGCATGGGAATAATGACCGGCCATAGGCCATTCCTGGCACTTCCCGTATTCCTGGCTGCTGCTGGAGGATTTGGCTGTAAAATGCAGGTGTCAGGTTGTACCACAGCCCCTCCAGCTCCGAGAAATTCCAGGCCCTGCACAAAAACACTGAGTTCCTTTTTCACTCCCTGCTGGTGCCACTCGAGCCGAGCTGGCAGCTGGGGATGTTTCCTTCTCAACCTGGCCCCATTGTTAGAGAAACGAAATATTTTCCCATTATTACTACAAAAAATTGCATTATTCACACTGCAAGAGCCAAGGGGTTTTGGGGGGTTTTTTCTTTTGCAGGGCTTTTTCTGCCTGGAATTGTCCCAAAGGCTCCACACCGACTCCATCAGCTCTGCTCCAACATCCCAGTGATCCCTTTCATCTCCATCTTATGGGGCTGATTAGGAGCCTGACGTGACCATTTCCATGCCAATTTGGAATATCTGACACTAATTTACTGGATGCAGAATAAAACAGCTGTTCCACCCCATCCTCCCAAGCGGAGAATTCCAAGAAAATCCCTTCTCCTTCCCAAACCATCCACCCCTCCCTGCAGGACCTCTCCGTTTCGGGACCAGTGGTGGGGAAAGCAGTTACATAAGAGCTGCAGGAACTGAAGGGGGAGAATGAATGTCAAAGCTCTCTGGAACATGAACCCGGGAGCCTCGTGGATTCGGTCTCTAACATCCATCAAACATGATTAATTTTAATGTCACAACATTTTAATGTCAATTACTTTTAATGTCACAGCTTCCTATTTACTGCTGCGGCCGCGGTTCGGAGCCCCATAAGAGATTCCCCCAAAGAACTTTTAAGATCAAATAAATAAACAATTCAGAATAAATGGTACAAACGAGCAGGAGCCTCCTTGCTTTTGTAAGGGAATCAATCCCAAAGGCCAAGGCATTGAGAAATAGAGCATCTGAGGCTTTTGGGTTTATAACCAAATTACTACTTAGTAAAAATTCCCTTCTACTCCTTGTTTTGTAACTTCTGAGTTTGGCTAATTCCAGATGCCAGTTGGAAATGTGGCTTGATATTATATACATTGGGTTAAGCCCTTAAACAAGAATGTTTTTTATTCAGATGCTGCATAGAGAACGACAAAGTTGTGATTTTGGGCATATTAAAACTTGTGTGCACAAAGAGACACCAGGCAAGTTGAGACTGACGAAGAAACTCATAAAAGAGGATTTAAGACTTAAAATCTTTAGGTTATCGAGTGGCTGGGGGGGAAAAGCAAAGAGGTGAAGGTTTTTTTTGCAGTGCCACTGCCCACGGTTTCAAACCCATTCAAATGCCACCCATTCAGCAGCCTGTACTCGGGTTCAAATTCCTCTGGCTTTCTATTTTCATGAACTTCTGTTTGTTAAATGTTATTTTAAATAGCTGGTGAGGTTGACAAAGCCTCCAGCTCCCTGGGGTTTCTCACGAGAACAAAAGCAGCCTTGTAGATATCTTTAGAACAAATTATAAGACTGAGGAGAAGTCAGGCCTCTAATATGAAACTGAGATGGGTGACAAAAGATATTTGAACAGACAAACTAAAGTAGAACAGGAAAGTAACTCAGACACCTGCCTGGGCTTTTTTAGAGTCTAAGAACTGACTTGGTCCACTCCTTGAAATAAATCTGTGTATCCACATTTGCACTTAATGCTAATGCACGCTGCAGTTTTATCTCAGAATGCAGATTTTTAAGCCCATAACAACTCAATGTGGCCTTTTAATTGCATGGTTCCACCAATTTAATTCTCAACCCATAACAGGAGTGCAAAAATGAGCTGCACCATTTATTAATAGAATTTTCAAAGCAGAATGGGTGAGTTTTGATGGAGTTTCAGCAGTTTCTGGTGCAGCAGAGACCACGGACCATCACCGTGGTGTGTGCGGTTTGACAGCTCGGGGGTCCATAGTTTTTTCCTGAGGAAGAGCCCTACTCGTCACTCCCTGATAATCCCTTGAAACTCAGTTTCTACCCTGCGTTTGTCCAGGTCCAAATTCCAGCTGCCAGACCCTACAGACCCTCACATTTCCATTATTAACACCCTCAGAGGATGCAAGGGCAGCAGGGCTTGTCCTGATCCCAGCTCCAGCCGGGCACGGGGAGCTTTAGCATGAACCAGCCTCAGTTGTCAGATGCTGTTAAGATCCAAGGCTCATTAAGGACTGAGGGTGGAATTTCCATGACTCCATGAGTTCAGTTTCCCTGAAAAGAGGGGGAATTATCACAGCACTCCGCCTGTCCATCCGGGCAAAGCGTGACACATCCTCGTGCCTGTTCACCTGGACACGCCGGTGCTCATCTAAAAACATTCACCCCAAAAGGTGGGCAGGTAAAACAAGAGGTGCCAGACAGCACATTCTGACAGAACTCGGTGTGTCTGACAGCAAACACAGCCTGGAGTCATCCCAGCCTCCCAGAGTTCACATTCCTTGAGTTAAACCCAGCTCAGCTCCAGCCGGGAGCAGCCCGGGCTCTGCTGCAGGGACCTTCACCCTGACCCAGACTAAGCAAAGGCTCTCCAGGCACGAGCTCCTAAACAAAGCACCACATTCCAATTATTTACACATTTCCTCCGTCCCGAACCAGCCAGAGACACAGAGCACGGCTGGGAGGCTGCAGGGAGATGTGGGAGGGCAGCTCTCCACCCGAGGCTGCGTGAAGCTCTCACAAAGCCAGAGCTCGAACCCCTCAACAGATTCCTCAGCCTATTTTTGTTTCAACTCCATCACTCTGAGCCTCTTTTCTCTCTTACAGCCAACTCATCAGATCCACTCCAGTTCAGCAGTTCAGATTTATAAACTCAGCCAGGGTCCATGCTTTTATTTACACTCAGATGTTAGCCATGAAACATTAAAAACCTCAGTAAGCTCAGGTTTCCTCCTTAGTTTGCTTCCCTTTTTCCCGTGGAGAGTTGGGTACAACACACCAAGGCTGTGTATGGGCTAAACAACATCCCAGTTTTTATTCTGAGCACCCAGTGCTTAAAATCCATTAGAAAACAGGCTTGGAGTCACAGTGGGTTTGGAATAAAACAGTACCAGCAACAGCAGCAAAACCTCATTCATTTTCCCTTCCCTACAACCCAAGAACAGCAGGAGCAAAACTTGACTTTGCAGTCTTTTAGGGAGATTCCCACCTTTCCTTCCTGGAGAGGTCTAATCCTGCAGGGCAGGGATTATTTCCAAAACTGTGGGATAGGGCAAGAGACAGGATTCTAAGCACCCATTGCTGTATTGGCAAAGGCAGAACCAGACCCATTTTCCTCAGGAATTAAGGAGATTACATCAAGAAATGGAATATCCAACTGCTGGAAAACGGATTCAAAGTGCTTAACTTCTGTTCAGAAAGACACTCCTGTCTATTGAGCCTATTTAGAAGGCTTGATGGCAAGTTAAATTAGATTTATTTCTTCAAGAATGTAAATACATGATTCTCCCTAACTGCCTAATATCAGCAAATAGTTCCCCATAAAACCATGTGATTCCACTTAGGGGTTTTTTTTCCCCTCTCCACTCGATATTGGACCATTTTTGGAGTGAAACAACCATTTAGATGAGCTGCTGATCCCCTCTGCTCCTGGACTCCCTCGCTCCTTATTCCCAAGTTTGCTCTCAGGCAGGAGCCTGACTCACTGCCTGAATCCACGCAAGAGAAGGGAAATTCTTGTTGGGGTGACCAGAGAGTCTCCGAGGCATCCATCAGAGCCTGATGCAATCCTGACAGCTCAGAACTGAATCAGGGGCAGGAATAACTGAGACAATTCCTCACAGGAGGAATTCTGACTAAACGGGTGGATGATGGGGAAAACTGGCTGAGGAAAAGTCCCTTTTTTTATTATTTTTTTTTACCCTATTCCTCAGTTCTTTCCCTCAAACCTGCTTCTGTTAGTAACTGGAAACAAGATAACAGGCTGAGTATATTAAATAACTGGAAATAAGATAACAGGTGAAGTGAGGATCTTAAATATCTGGAAACAAGCTAGCAGGCTGAGTGGGTATGCCAGCCCTGATTGTACCTGTTATTCTGTACCACATCCTCATTACATGCTAGCACCCAGTGCAGGACCCAGCTTTAATGTGTGAATCTTGCCCTGACAACCAACATCCCCCACTTTCTCCTCTGCTGCCGTATCTGGAGTGACAGGGATACACAATTCCTCATTTCCCTGTTTCCAGCCTGGATTTACCCTCCCAGTCTGCCTGCCCTGCTCCTCCAGCCCAGCCAGCTCAGCAGAAAGCAGCAACAGCTTCGTAAGGCTGGGAATTGTTTATTGGTTTTTGCTTAGTAGGAGAAAGGGGGAAAAAAAAAATAAAAATAATCAAATGGCTCCACGCTGCAGATCAGAGCAGCTCATGGGCCCCGACTGCAGCAGTCTCCATCTGGCCCTCATTAACATCCAGAAACAAACCCCAAGTGTCTGCCAGGCAACGGGGCTTATTTGACATTTATTCAGAATAAACCAAAGATGTGCCCGACTGCAGGGTCCTGATGGATGCTCAAGGGGGTTTTGGGGTGGTCGTGGGTGGAGCACGGCTGGAGCAGGCAGAGCAGGGTATCCTGGGCAGGATTTATGGTGTGGTTTGAGGTGAGGCCAATTCCCCTGCTCAGCCAGCTGCTCCTGGCATCCTGCAGGATGCAAACTGCTGGAGGG
>VZRJ01000961.1:297056-337611 GCA_013397565.1 Ptilonorhynchus violaceus
GGGGGGGGGGACACGGCCGTGGGTTGGCTCAGAAATGTTTTATTCAGGCTGTTTATCCTCAAAAGGACGTTTTCATTTTAGATTAAATTATCTGGGCTCTGTTTATTCTAAACACAGGAGACAGGACTCAAGCATTTCCTCTTTTAGGAAGTACGGTTGAGTGTATTTCCTACAAAATTTATAAAGAATTTAGGCAAGGGCTCGTGTGGCTCCTTAAGATTTCAAACTCTCCTTCCCTAAATGCTGAAAGAGCTGGCTCTGTCAGAGCACAGTTCCATGCCAGTGACACGAAATACAAATGCAAACAGACAGCAGCTATAAGCTCTTTGGAAAGGGCAGCCTGATAAAAACCATGATCAAATTATTTACCAATACTCCGCATTTTGTCTGAAGACCATAAACTCCGTTATGTAATGAGACATTTCCCTTTTTCCAGCTGGGGAAGCCAAGGCTCCAAAAGGACTTGTTAAAGCCACCCCCTGGGATTTAGAGTTGAGATGAGACAAGTTAATCAACAACAGAATTGAATTTTAGCAGTGAAAATTTTCATTCCGACGGGTTACAGAGTCACCACTGGAACTGGAAGCAAAACCACAAATTCCTGTCTTCCCATCTTTTCTCCCTGCAGAGAATTCTGAGTTTTTTTGCTATAAATGCTACCATGTTTTAGATGCCATTTTCCATGCGGGAAGCCTCTACCTCCTCCTGGAGCACAAGCAAAGTGTCCTGCTGGTTTTTCCAGGACACCAGAAAGCCGGATCATGACCAGAACCCCTCAGGACAGCCTGTCTGAGCACGCAGAGCACAGCTCAGGCCCGATGCAAGCCGGATGCTCCAGGATCTCTCATCTCTCACAGCTGCCCAGGACATTTTCCCTGGCATCTCCTCTGAACGTTCATATATTATGCACAACTTCTGGATCAGAGAGGGACAGGAGCAGTGAGTTCTGTTTAAAGCTGCAGGAATAACTCCTCTGCTCCATCCAGCCTTGCCTGTGTGCCCAGCGGGGAGGGCGTTTGTGCGCGGGCATCCTCATTACCTGCCCAATTAACGCTCTCACAGTGCACCCAGCGCTGCCCATCCTGCTGCTCCACCAGCTCCCTCCACCAGGGGAAATTCTTCCCTGTTTTATTTTTAATTCTGCATCATAATCAGGCCCTAATTTTATGCGTATTGGCTCAGGATATTTCCCCCTTTTCTTTTACATCGTCAGTCTGCTTGTCACATCCTTGCTGAAGGGGATTCCTCACTCGAAGTCCTTCTCTTGCTAGGGTAGGATGGCCTCCTTTGCTTGAGGATTATCGGCTCTGACAGTGCTGACACAGAAAAATAAAGGCCCCAGAATGATTTAAAACCATGAGCGGGGCTGTTTCCTCCGGATCAGGAACACAGAGCTACTCCTGCCCTTTCCTCCCAGAACTCAGAGCCAGCCTGAACCCAGCTACTTTTCCTCACCCGGAGGGGGATCACAGACCCCGTGACAGCCTCCCCCACCCTGCACTCCTCACTTGCCGATAAGGTTATCACGTTTTAGTGACAAGGAGACCACACAGTGTGTCCCCTCCATGAACTAAAGCTTTCAGTGCCGCAGCAGGAGTTATAACAAAGAGGGGACATCAAGGCTCTTCTTCCCTTGACAAGAACATCACAAACCTCCTAAATCCAGGGCAATCAACTCACTCTGCCGAGGTAGATCCTACTTCCAGGTAGAAGAATCTTTTCTAGAAGAGAGTATTGAGTGAGTTCAGTTCCAATCTCCTTCACAAAGGTACTTTAGAAAAACAGAATTTATTTGCTTTTTGGTGTTTGGGTTTTATTTTTTTTCCCCCTTCATTCTGCTTTTACATGATCATAAAAAATGAAGCGGCATTTAAATCAGCAGCAAGGGTGGAAAAGCAGTGCTAATTCCTGCCTGAATAGCCTCTTTCCTTGCAGGAAATGGGAATTAATTTGCTTTCCATGGGCTGAAGATGTCCCTGTGCTAGACTTGCCACACCAGGTGCTTTCAGTGCAGAGAGATGCTGACACTGCCAGAATCTCGGATTTACAGCAAACATCCCAGACCCCATCAAAGGCTCATAAAGCCCAAACCCACGAGAGCAGATGTGCACAGAGAGTTAAAAGAGCTCCAGCACGCTCCAAGCCTGTCTCAGCAGCACGAAGGCTGCCAGGAGCTATTGGAGCTGCGGTTTTTCCGGGCAGGCTGGGTTTTCCAGGCTGCAGAAAAGGAAAATATTGAGAGAGGACGACCCCGAGGACAGGAACTCGAAGGAAAGCTACGGCCAGGGGCAAAAGGATGCTGCACACATGGGTTTGCATCACAGGGTGGGGGAGAGGCTCCAAGCCTGCTCTGCGAGGAGGGGACACGGGCAGGGGTGGCACTGGAAGGGGAAAGGTTCTTGCATATGTCATGTGCCGTTGCAAAGTGATAAAAAGTATTTGCATTCAAAGGATTCTCCCCGGGGGAGGCAGCCTTGGTGGAAATAAAGGACAGCACAGCCTCCATTAGGTGATGGCAGTAAAGTCTCTGGTAGTGAATCACTTATAACAAACAATTGGGCTTTTAATTCACTTAACATATTTCTGAGATGGGGTAGGACATGCCAAACACCAGTGTTATAACCCATAAAACCAAGCAGGTTTTGTTTTATCTGGCATTGGTTTCTGTGAACAAAGAACAGTCTCCAAGCAGCACTCAGAGAACCACTAATAAGGCAGGAAAATGTCAATATTGTCTAAATGGCTAGAAAAACCATCCTACATGCGTGAATAATCAGCTTTTATCATCAGCTTTGTTTTATCCCCCTGCACCTTTTTGCTTAAAGGTGTTTGTAAGGAGGAAGGCAAGGAAGTAAAGAATTTAAGCTGGGTATCTTCAGTTCCCGGCTTTTCTGCCTTCTCACTGCGGGAACTGATGCTCTGGAATGACACAGAGGGATGCTAACCAGGTGCTTGGCTTGTTCAGACAGCAAGCAAGGAGAAAACCAGCTTTAAAACTACTGAAGGCTTTGGATTGCCACGCAAACCTTGGAGGCTGCGGGGTTGTAGGGAACGGTGCAAACAGGCAAAGAAATGCTCCCTGCCTCAGAGCACTTAAAATCCAGGCAAATATCACCCTAAGTACTTCTGGCTGGTGCAATAAGGCCAAGTTTCCTCCATTCCCATCCTGGTTTTGGCTTCCCTGCTCTCCTGTGGAGGATATGGAGAGGGGAGGGTGCCTGACAGCACCGCAGCCCCCGCCGCATTCAGAGCCTTTTCCTAATGGGAATGCATTCCACAATGGAAGCAGCATGCCCAGGGCGTTGCTAAATAGGAGGAAAGATGCGAGCTCAAGTAATTAGAGGAAGAATTCTTGTGGAATTCGGGAGCGGAGGAGCTCAGGAGTTTCGAGCTTCCCTTGTACCGGGTCACGTTGGGTCTGAATGAACTGACAGCCGCAGAATTGTGGGGTTTTGTTGACTCCAGGGGCAGCCTGCGGCTAAATGGGAAGGAGCTGACAAAGCCAGAAAAGCCGGGATCCATTTGGCACAGCGAGTGGCACCGATGGGAAGGCTCTTCCCCCATTAAACCGGTGCCTGCCACGTCGGACGGACCCGCTGGGCTCTCCAGCTCCGTTCCTGCGGTGATTCCAGAGCTTTCTGCGGCTCGGGAGGGAAAGGCTGTGACGTTCTGAGTGCTCTCGCCCCGCAGAGCAGCAGCTCGGGCACAAAGCAGGCAAACCCCCCCAAAACCTGGAATGACTAAAGGACACCCCCTTTGGTGTGACCAAGGTCACGGATCCCCGCACTCACGAATTCCAAAGTGCTAATCCTTTATAACACTCGAAATGGAGGCACTCCAAACTAACAGGCACTTAAAAACGGAGCCGGAATTGCTGAATCCCTGAGTCGCTGGATCTCGACACCCTGAATGCTTCTTTGAGCAGAAGGCACTTGCAATTGCTTAAAATTCCCCTTTGAACAGAAAAGAAAACAACAAAAAAATCGTAGCGTTTGACAACACAAAAGCTCTGCTTTGTCTGGTTAAAATTCCTTTTGTCTCCAAGCGAGAGCTTGAAACAATGGAAAGGAGGAGAGGCTTTGCCCAGAGCACAGACCGCAGCAGGAGCAGACAAAGCTGCGCTGTGGAAACATCTCCCTCACGCTGGATGGATTCAGCAAAACAGTTCCTTATGTGAGGTGCCGAGGCTGCTGGGGGATCAGCACCGAGCTCTCCCCGAGTGCCACCTCGATGACACTCAGCCTGTGATGGAATCGACCTACTCCAGGCATCCAAACAGAAAATGCCACCAAAGCACCAGAGCTGCTGACCAGGGATCCTCTGAAGGTCTCTGAATGTCAAATTGCTCAGGTGGAACGGAGCTTCTGAACTTCACTGACAAAAGATGTGTGGTCTGAACCGTGCTCGAGTGACAAACACGCGGGGTTTGAATGTCACAGCAGCAGCCTTTGTGCACGGACACGCGAGTTTTGCCTCGCAGGGAGGGATGAAGCTGGCACAGGTGGCTCCCGGTGACATCCGACGCCTGCAGATCAGAGTAAACACAGGAAAAGGAGCACGCCCAGCACTCAAACAGCAACAGGGGGGCGGAGGCAGGGAGAAGCAATCACCAAAACTTCATTCAGCCAGATCAATAATTCCTGCTTTTAAAGTGGAGGGTTCTCAGTTACCACACGAAGCTAAATTTCATTTGCCGTTGCTTTGGAACTGTTCAGATCCAGCAACGCAGCTCCCGTTGTAGATTAACTCAGGTCCTTAAACTGGCTCTAAACACCAGACCAGGTTCTCTGCTCATCCAGTAGCAAAATATACAAACAAATAGTAAATATACATTAATGCAATATAAAAGTCTCCCCTCTGCAGAGCCCAGCTCTGGCTCGAACCGCTGGGAATCAAATGAAGCAAAGAGCTGCCAATAACCCCAGCACTCAGCAGAGCCTCACAGCCCAGTGCAGCATCACTGGGGAAGTGAGAGGCTTCACTGGGTGTGATTGAAAGCTCTGACACCATTTTGAGACTGTTTTTATGCTTGAGGAGCTCCAAGTGATGCTACCAGAGCCGTCTGGAAATCGGGTACTGCTCCCTCTTCATTTTCTGGAGGATGCAGCAGCCCGGGCTCATCCGGCTACAACACCCTGCACCAAATCCCGTGTTTTGTGTCCCTGGAAGTCACTCAAGCTCCCCCAGCAGATTCCTGCTTCCCATTTCGAGCCGCTGGCTCTCCAGGAGCAGCTCTTGTGCACGTTCACGTCTCACAAGAGGCAGGGAGGCTTCAGCAGCCGCTCACGGGAGCCTCGCGGTGCAGCTCTCAGAGGAGTGCGAGTGCCAGCCAGTGCCTGGGGAAAATGGAGCAATTTCCTCAATATTACTCAACAAGGCAGGATCCACGGCAGGATTCCCAGCACCCAGCCAGGCACCGGCCTCCGGTCTCGCTCCGGCAGATTTACTCCGGAATGACCTCGCCGCAGCAGAGCTCCAAATCTGGCTCCGCACCTCTTCCTGCAGAGGTTTGATAAATGGTCCTTTGTTCAGGAAAAAGGGGGGAAAAAAAAAGAAAAAGAAAGAAAAGCCCTGATGTTGGAGAACGTGGCTCCTTTTTCCTCTTGTCCCTGGAATTGTGATTGGAAATAATTGGAAGTGTCACTGGAAGTAATCAGAAGTGACAGTCCCTGGGCTACAAGGCTTTTGCTTCAAGTCTAACGATCCCCCCGCGAAACAAAACCTAAATTTAAACAATGAAGTCATAAAGTGATTTGCCTTCAAGGTTGAAAACCCTGCAATTTTTTTTTTTTTTTTAATAAATAATAAAAAAAAAAAGAAGTGCCTGACTGTGGTTCAGTTCGATATTCACGACTGTGGTGTATGAAAGCACAGCACACACACACAAAGACACCCCGGGATTGCTGGCACTCCACAGCCCTACCTGACCAATAAAGGGTCGTATCTACATTAAACATTCCTATGACCTTTCAAATTCCATCGAGTCTTTAAGGAAAAACACAGCCTGAGTAATCTGAGCTATGAGACCCATCCAGCACACACCTCAAATATTCCAAATGCTGGAAAACCACCTAATTGCCATATTATTTCTGCTGAAGCACAAAGGGAATGGAGTGGAGTCATTCTTTTTTTACACTCCGGTTCTGAAAATGCCTCCTACCAGCCCACTTTGTATTTAATGCCATCCAGGCACTTAGAGAAAGAATCTCTGCCCAAAAGAGCTCACAGCCACAGTACACTCTGGGTATAGGCTAGACAGAAAACCTCATTTTTCTTTTTCCTTGTGCAGCACAAAGTAATTCAGAGACTCAGCACACATGGCCCAGAGTTTCCTTTCTGTGAGGTTTTTCTGACAGCACAGCAGAACTTCTCACCACGAGTGGAGCTTCTCACCAAAAAGCCATTCATATGTGATCAAGCATCTTGCTAGAAAATAAATATAAGTCCGTTTGAAGATCTATTAGAAGGAAAATATCTTTAATCAGAGCTGCAAAGGTTTTAGACGTGCACCCAGCGCTCTGTCACCTTTGGGCAGTGTGCACTCACCTACTCCTGAGCCCCCTCGTCTGTCAGATGGGCTTTGAATGTTCTCTGGGCAACATGGGCTGAGCAAAAGCTTTATCTAAGGGTGCCCACTTGAGCCATGTGGGCAGCCCAGCCGTGCTCACGCCTTGCCTCTAACCCTGCACGCTCCATTTCAGAGGCCGCTGCCAGGAGAGCGGCCTCCTCCTGCCGGGGCACGTTACAGGCACGGCACGATTCTCACTGACCTTTCCCTTCCAAAGGCAATCCCGCTGCAGGCACTGAGCTGAACTCCAACCTTTCCACCCCGCCGGTCGGGAACCACTTGCGTCCACCCAGGGCTCATCCTCATTTTCCTGCCACCGAAAAAAAAACGGATGGCGGCTCCCCAGGAGAAGAGGGAGGCTCAAAGGCTGCTGTGATGTGTATTGATTCTTGTAGGACAGCGAATCTGACACCCTGAATCTGGGGCTGGCCCGTTAAGGGAAGTGCAGAGTTACAACATTTGCCTTTTTAAGCTGCCAAATGCATTCGTGGAGAAGGGGAAGGAGCAGATGAGGACAGGACTGGTTTCATGCCCTTCTATCACTTTCACCACCTTAAGGGTGCTCAGTCCTCCTTCCAACTTGTTGCAAAGCAAAGGCAGAGCTTAAAGAGTCACTTGAATAAATGGAGGTACCAGGATGTAGCTGAGGAGAGCCTGGCCATGGTGCTTTGCTCACCCTCCTCACACTGCCCTGCTGCTTTTCCTAGGGCTGGGATATTTCTGGGAAGAAGGATCAGCTTTATTCTGGGTTAATAACCCGGTGTGGAGCTCCAGGTTCCTGTTGCATTCACCTTCCCTGTACTTTGCCAGAGGAAACACATCTTTAAGCAAGGTTTGAGGCCCCGGCTGGCAGAGGTGGGCTGTCACTCCCCCCAGCACTACTGGAGGGATGAGAGAGTCCAGGATTTGAACAAGCTGGAATTCACCCCCGTGCCTGTTGACTTTTCACACATTTTCCATCGTTGTGCTTCCTGCCCAGCCGTTCCTGCATCCTCCACTGTCCTGTCATTGGAGTGTCTATTCACAGACCTCCCTGACCTGACTTCACCCTTGACTTTTTGCTGGGCTGCTTCTGTAAACCGACCATTTCTAAAAACAGACGAAGAAACAGCTTTGGGGAAGGGAAAAAAAAAAAAAACCAAAACAAAACAAACCAAAACAGACCCATTCATCTTTTCAACAGGACACCACCGAGCTCCCTCTGCACCCAGAGCTGCCTCTTTTGTAGCAGTAAGATGTGCACAGTGAAACACATTTCAGAGGCACAAACACTGGCTGCAGCCTTGGCTGACACAGGGGATTGCTGAATTAGAAATTTAAGGCACAGTTTGCCTCAAACTGTGCGGAAAAGGCACAGAAATCAGTTTGCAGCCCTTCATTTTGTTGCTACCACACACAATTGTCCAGTGTAACAAAGACTTGGACACAAAAGATTCTCTAAATACATTTAGAGCTGTCAGAGTGACTGTTTCCATCTCCTTCCAGGCAATTCTGGAAAGGAACAAATCCCAGATTGCAGACCTGCTGAGTTCCCTACAAACCCCTGTATCCGCCTAGAGGAGAACAGGGGCGTTTGTTGTGATCCTGAGGATAAACATCGGGATATCTCCAAGCCAGTTGTGCAATGGCATTTCTGGGAAGCTTGTGCTGCTCTTACACAAAAATGTCCTTCTGAAGTGGGCCAGAGCAGCCACAGAACCAGACCACTGGTTCCACGTGGAGGAGACAAGGCCAGGGTGGGCACAAAGGCGAAGCAACACTTGTTTTCCATGGGAAATTCAGAAAAGCTGCCTTCCCTCCGCCTCTCTTTCCCATAAAAATGAATTCCTCTCCACAATTTCAGCTGATTTTTGGCAAGCTGCTTTTCCTCACTCTGGCAGGTTATTTTTTTGCCTCCTTTTTCTTCCTTGTGGTAAAATGGAAAAAGCAGAAAGGATAAAAAAAAAACCCCTCAAAACAAACTTTTTTTTTAGATGTTAACAATTCAAACTATTTCGCACAAAAAGAAAGCTCTACTAGAGAAAAACAGGCAATTTGTCATCAGTTGTCTTGACAGAAAATGCTTGATGCAAACCATCCCTGGCTTTAGAAGAATTGGAGTGTCTCACAAGGAGTGTTAACCCTGATATTCTGCCAGATAGCAACTCGATTACGTCTGGCTCCTTTGAATTCCCCCCGGAGTGCCAAACATCTTTACTCCCTTTCCTTAGGTATTCCCAGAGCTGTGTTCTAATAAAGAGCTCTTTGCCCTGGCCTAGAATTAAATCCACACTCCTCTAACAGGCCGAGTGTTTCGTACAGTTGATGTTTTGTTGACTGTTCTTGGAATTTGAGAGAAATTATTATTAATCACACGAAGCTGTCCTAGGGAGAACAGTCCTTTTTTAAAGCTAAATACACAACCAACTTCCCTGCATTCCTTCAGAAGCCAATGACAAAGAGAAGGTGAAATCAAGACACAAAAGTCACACAAAAAATCCCCTTTTCACAGCTACAGGTTGGTTTTTTACATCCCTCCTGAGCCAAGGTTTTTGTTAAGTGCTGGAAGAACATGGGGCAAAGCCCTTGTCCCACCAAGATCCTAATAAATGAAATAAACAGTCAAAGAGAAGGAGACAGAAAGCTAGGAAATAACAAGTGTATTATAAACTGTTGGTTATCACTGAGAAATTTTGGGAATACCTGGGAAACCAGCCGAAATAAAGATCCATCAGCTTTGTTTCTTAGCAACGTGAAAACTGCCTCCTTTGGTTTCTACTGCCTCTGGAAAACCAGCAGGAATAAAGGTCCACAAGCTTTGTTTTAAGCAACCTGAAAACTGCCTCCTTTGCTTTTCACTACTTCCAGGCAGAAGCATCTGTTGGAATTCACAATTCCCGGCGACCTCACCGAGAGCGGGAGCTCTTCTTTAAAAAAGCAACATTGCTGCGGTTTTGGCTTTGCTGGGGAGGGGGATAGCAAGGATCAGGGAGCAGGATCCCAAGGATGGAGCATCCTGCAGCTCCCGGAGCAGGAGCAGGATGGAGTTGGCTGCCCCACCGGCGCTCGGCGGAGCCGCTCCCGCATCACCTCGGATTTCCCAGCTCCCGCTCCGGCGGACACCTGGGCAAACCCCTGCTGTCAGAGCCCATTCCTCACTCCGGCAGCTCCTGCAAGGAGCTGCTCCATGACCTTTTCCAGGTGCAGGGAGCCGGGAGGAGTCCGGGCGTTCAGTGCGACCCCTGAGACTGCGCTGAAAGAGACTCCCCGACCCCAGAGCCGGGAGGGCAAAGCTGGGCTGGAAGGGGGGCACTTCTGCTCTCACAGCTGCACCCCCCAGCAGGACCCCCCCAGCAGGACCCCCCAGCTCCCACTGGACACGTCTGGGCCGGACAATCATTCTTCAGATGCTTGTTTGCCAAGCAGCAGGGTGGGTGACCCCCAGCACGCCCGTGAAGGGTCACTGCCCGCAGCGGGAAGGTGGGTGATGGGTTTGGCTGGGCACATCTCCTGCTCTGATCCTTGAACCCGTCAGATTCTGGAGGGCAGAGCCAACAGCTAAAGGAAAAGCACGTGGAACCGGTGTCAGAGCCAGGTGTACAAACATCACCCTGGGGAACGGTGTCCATCACAAGAAAATTAGATTTTGGCTTGAATGGAAGGGTCACTGAAAACATTCATGATTGACTTGGAGTGGGGGGAAAGCAGGGATCTCCCACCCCCGCAAATTTAAACCAATTCAGTAACACATTTAAATGAAAGCATTGACTTCATCTTTACTGGCTGAAAAACGCAACATTCTACTGCAAAATGTTCCACTCCGAAGTGAAAAAAATCACAGATATTTCCCTTTGAAATTCCCGGTTTGATTTTCAAGGATGCAAGGTGTTACACAGGGAGTTTGTGACATCCAATTCTCATCTCAGACCACAGCTGGTGCCACTTGTGTCACACCTACAGGTAGACACCCACGAGCAGGGACCACCTCCCACTCCTCACTTCCCTGCCTCATTTCCCCAGCCTTTCCTGGCAAAGTGAGCCTGGTTGTGCTCTTGTCCACACTCAGCAGTGTCTTTCATCTTGTCTTGTTGGAAAAAAAATCTCCTTAAAACAAATTGGCTCCTGGTTCCTGTCTCCTCACACAGCTGCTAGTGTGCCCCAGAGAGGTAAACAGTGTGAAACACGAGGACTGTGTACGTTGGCCGTGCTGTTGGGATGTTTAATAATGAAAACCCAAACCTTCTTTTCAAGGCTTCTCTAAACTCTTTTTTTTTTCACATTAGTCTTCCACTTTATCAACAAAAATAATAGCAAGCCATCATGTTCTTTACTTTTTTACTGCAGAAAATCCATTAGACTTTAGCCAGCAAATCAGACTCCCCACCTAATTGTACTCAGGAATATCTAGGAACAGGGAACCACAATATTTCCTTACTTTTCCCTGGAACTTTGTTCTAATATTGCTGAATGAAGCTGGACACGGAGCAGAAAGACCAAATTCTCTGTTGACAAGGCGGGTAAAGCACAGGAGGCAGTTCAATGGCCAATGTAGGACCAGGAGGCAAAACATTCCAGGTTTTGCTCCGAGTTTTGGGAAGCTACTTCTCCCCTCACCAGTGCTTGGACAAGAGAGGCTGAGAAACCTCGTTCCCAGGTGAGGGCAAAGTGACTTTTGTTGGCCATTCATATTTTCCTATCACAGTGGAGGTGCCCAGATGCTGAAGATAAAATGACAAAGCCCGTTGTGTTTTACAGATAAAAGCAGCAAAGGGAAGTTGTTATTGTATTACAGCCAAAACCACCTTTTCTGTGACAATTTATTCTCTTTGCTCCAAACCTTCAACATATTGGAATATCCAGCAGCTGAATAGGATCAAAGACTGCAATTCCTATTTGTCTCCATCAGCAAGGCAAGCAACCAACCCTTCTGTCTCCCCGATTTCCACAGATCCACTTTCTGAAGGGCCGAGCAACCTCTGGCAGGAGCTCAGCCGTCCCTAACCCCGCTCTCTCATCTCCTGGACTCCTCTTTAAACACTTCCCCACCCCAGAGGGACACAAACAGCCAGAGCAGATGTGCAGGGGCCAAAGTGCTGCCTGCCCTCCCCAGGTCCTCCAGCACGTCCAAAACCTGCCACGTTCCTACAGATTAAACCTTTGCTAACACCAATCCCTGGAGCAAAGGGATCTCTGCAATTTATCCAGCAACTGTACAAATTGTGTTTCAGATCGCTGAACATCCCTCAAATCCACGTTCCACACCTGGGAGGCTTCAGGACCTGGGCTGTCCCTGCGATGTTTCTTTAGGGCTGTTCACAAATCCTATTGTGCCCGTACCCAGCCACGCAAATCCGCCATCCCCCGGTGCTCAGCTCCTCCCAGGGAATCAAAGACCAGCCCACTTTCCCACACCTGTGCCCAGGTTCCCAGGACACGGCAGGACCAGGAATTCCCATTCTTTGCCCAAGCAGGGCAGATGTGTGGGCTGGGTGCCTGTGAGCAGGACGTGGTGGGCAGGGTGGAGCAGGATGGAGCAGGATGGAGCAGCATCTCCCTCATCCCGTGGCAGGGGCTCTGGAGGAGCAGGAGCCCGAGGAGCCCCCTCAGACACCTCAGAGCTGCAAACTCCTTCCTCCATGGGCTGTGGCTTTACCAAACAGCTCTCCAGCTTTCCTTTCCTCTCCTTTTCCTTTCTCGTTTTCCATTCTCTGCTCCTCTCCTCCACAAATCAGCCTCTCTCTCGTTTCTTCCACCTTCTTTCAGCAGCCCTTTCTTCCCTTTTCTCTCCTTCCCCCCTCCACGTCCCTTCTCCCATCCTTTTCTCCCCCAACTCCTCCCCTCCGCACTTCAACACATCTGTTTCTAATCTCAGCCATCCATTGGAAACAATAACCCCTTTTTATTTGCAAAATCTGAGCGCCCAAGCAAATCAAAACATTTTAATTTGACACTCTGCCTGAAACAAAGACATTTTATTCACCTTGTTTAGCCCAAGGGGTTCAAACCCCTCTCTAATTTATCCCTGAAAAGCGCTGCCCTCTCTAAGCAAGAAACACACATTCCCAAACGAGTCTGTTTAACCAGCACTTTTTAAATTAATCCGGATATTCAGGGATCTCTGGCCATCAACCTGCTCACAAAGCGACCAGGAGAGGGTCAGAACTCAAACACTACTGAAATCACAGTTTTCCATAAAAGTTTTCCCGTTACAAACCCCTTCTGTCCAACTCACCAGAAATGAATTCCAGCCGCACGGAGCAGACTCGTGGAAGTTTGATTAAATAAAAGAACTGAACGACACCAAAAAAGCCAACCTACCTAAAAGGAGGATTGAAAATGCAGACATTCCGTCTCCCAGCGAGAGGGACTTCTCCTCCCTTTTTCTCCCTCGCTCCCAAGAACGGCAGGCAGACCTGCACGGGATTCAAAGGAACGCCTCTGGAATGCACCGAGCGTAATTGCATCCATGTGCCAGAAAAATAACCAACTTCACTCTTTCTTCCCTCCCGCTATTCATCTCCCTGTCCATATTCCATCCGGACCCGGCCAGAGCTTCGGGATCTCCGGGGCTGCCGCTCCAGGCCCTGGGAGTTTCTGGGAGAGGCAGCGAGGCGAGGACTTCACATCCACGGCGGCGGAGAAGGATTTTGCCTGTCTGGAAAGGAGAGGAGCAGGGGGGAAAACACAGTGCTCAATGTTCACCACATGGCTGCCTCCCACCACAGCCCCTCCCTGCCATCAGCCGCGATTAATAGCCAAGACCAGTCATGTGGGTGAGGTAGAGCTGAGTTCCAGCAAGAAAAAAATAATATATGTATTTACATTCGGAAGAGAAACGAGAGGATTGCTCGAGTGTCACAACAGTTAAGTTTGGAGGCAGCAAAAAAAAAAAAAAAATTCCAGCACGGAAAAAAAAAGAAAAAATCGGATTCGTCATTCAGGGGTTAGAGGGAGACTATTGGAAAAAGCACACGTAGCTCTTCAGGATGATAAACGCTCTCCCATGTATACATGAGCTTTGCTTGCTTTTCTGCACAGTGAATTGGGGCTTTTAGGCTGGCTGGAATACTTGCTCTGCTTGCTTTGTGCTTTTCTGTTCGAGTTTCTAGGAGAGAGAAAAATTCCCTAAAAACGGATTTAATTTCACATCGTAGCTGCGCTTTACCCACGAGGGGAAAAGCCCGATCAAGCAGAAACTGGTTGCAACTCCTAACTCCCTTCCAAAGGGCATTTTAAGGCACACAGAGAGATCTTTATAGCCCGTGTTCAGCTTCACCCTCATGCAAGGGAGCAAGTTTTTAAAATCACCTCAGATGCTCCGTGAAGAAACGTCCACCATACACAGCAGAAGGCAAATAAAGCAGATTTACCCACCTCGGTGCCTGGGAAGGAAAGCCTTGGAACACACGGCAAAAATTCTTCCCCTTTGGAACGGTTATGAGAGGATTTGTAAAGCATCAAGGAAAAGAGCAAACCATGGGCAAGGCTGCCAGCCTGTGGTTTGGGACATCACATGCCCGTTTGCAGCTTTCCTTCATTTCCCTCTGTAACTCCATCTATACAGAACTTCTGCATGCTTTCCCTGTAAAATCAGGGAGGGAATGTTGCTTTCCCCCTCCAGGGATGAAAACAAATCCTGTGCAGAGCCAGGAGCTGGACTCAGTGATGCCTGGGGTCCCCTCAAGCTCAGGATATTCTGTGTTTTATGAAATGCAGAAATATTTATGCAGCCCTCAGTGAGGGGCACAACTCTTGGGAGCTCTGTAGGAATTTGGTACCTTCAGTGTTCGTGTCAGAGCTCTGCAAGCATTTATAGGAAGACAAACATTGCTACACTGGACAAAATCAAAGCCTGGATTCAGGGAGAATAACAGGGATAAAAATGATCCTTCTGCACCCAGTTTCATTAAAGTTTTATTTGCCCCTCCCAGCCTCAGATGGAGACAAGAGCAGCATTTGGCTCCTCCTCTCCAGAGCTGATTTTCTGTCTGTCTCACAACGTTTTAAACAGATTATTCACCTAATTGATGATACAAATCCAGTCTCTATCAGGTGAATATCACAGTTCCTACAGAGCAGCTCTGTCCATCCCGTGTAACCCAATCCCGAGAGCGAATTCCTCCGGAACTTTTCCTCACACACTTGACCAAACCTGCTGCTGGTTTCCCAAATAAATGGACCTGAACCCACGCTGGATTTCCAGCGCAGGACACGAATCAAAGGAGGGAAGTGCACCGAGTGCCTCCCCCGCCCTCCCCGGCCCGGCAGCGCCGAGCTTGTCTCTGCACATTACAAGTGTGACAGAAGATGTCCCGGGCTCGCCGCGAATTCCCGGCATCCTGCTTGGCTTTAATGGAATCGATGCATCACCACCGAGCCGGAGAGGAGGGCTGGCACCCTGCACTCCCTGCCCAGCCTCCAGCCAGCCCCTCGGAGGAGGAGGGGGATGCAGGATGGAGCGTGGAAGAGGAGGCCACGCACGCAAAACATCCCTGTGTCCATCCCAGACGAGCCGTTCCACTGCCTGTTCTCACTTCACCTCCAGCCCCTTCAGGGGTAACTCCTCCTTTGGGGTGCAGTGGGGATTCTCCCTCCGTTTTTTGGCATCCCACTGGTTCGTGGGGCAGTTCCAGTGGGGGCTGTGGGAGAACAAGCAGGGCCACACGTGTCGCTCACCCGCGCATCCTCTCGGGACCTTTGCTGGTTGTGTTTGGGGGAAGAGCTCCCCTCTGCAGCACGGTGTTTTCCCAGAAAGGGGGAAATTCTCCCAGGGGGTTTGTGACAGCCCTCACCTGCACATGGGAGCCGGATCATGAATTCTCACCGGGAAGAGCCGTGAATTCACCCAGGGAAAGGGAAATTGATGTTAGAGATAAGCATTAAAGGAAAAAGGCTTTCGAAAAAAAACCTTTATAAACCAAGTTGAGCTCTCAATGTTCCTTCACTGCTGTTGGCAGACCCCAACTTTTAAGCTGAGATTCAAACCCCTGTATACAAACATCTGTGGAAATCCTCATGGGTCACAGACCAGGTTTTTTTGTGGTGCTGTTTTAGTTTCGGCCCCTTGACATTTGCGTGATCAAACCTTTCGGAAAACACACTCCCTTAAACCTTAAATCTTAAATTTTGAATCTTAAATCTTAACAATTCTCACATCCCAAGAGCCTGCCCAACACCTGTTAGCTTGTTCTTGTACCTCAATTATTATTACGTGGAGAGACCTTTTCTCAAAATCCTACTGATTATTTTTTGTGCATCAATTTATTCCTTTCACCGTGTTCTTCCTCCTCCAAGGAACCATCTCCTCCAGCCTGAGCTGTCCCCCAGTGCTGCAGAGCTGCTCATTCTCTTCTCAGTGGTGCTGGACATGCTCAGGAGCAGCAGCTTTAATGTCCCCATCACCCAAAACACATCCAGAAGCTGCATTTTCTTCCAAAATTCCATGCTGTTGCTTCTCAGCTCCCCTCTGGAGCTGATTCATCATTGTCTGTTCTCCAAGGCTCCCCATATCAACTTATCTCACACAATTTAGGTGATTTGAGCAGTTTATTGATACAGGCAGCAGAAGAACAGAGTTAATTCATCACTTAGAGCCTGAATCTCTTGAGTAAAACCACTTTCTGTTCTGGTTTTGGCTTTGCAATTGAAAAAAGCACCAAAAACACAAGGGAAAAAAACCCCAAATGGCACAAATAAACCAGTCTCTCAATGAAAAATTTGCTCAAAACAGACAACAAAAAGTGTTGGGGTAGAAATAAAACCCTTCCCACAGATTTCTTTTCACAATAAGCCACTGGAGGAAAGGCTGCTTTATCCTGTGTTGGGACCCAGACACTGCCTTGTAAAGCAGTTGTTGTTTAAGGAGCTCTCCTCTCTCAACCAGGCTGCAATAATTGATCATAAAAGCACTGTCAGTCATTTAGTGTCAGTAAGAAAATCTCCCTTCAATGAGGCTTAGCATTCACAGTGTCAGTAAATGTATTTGAGAAAAGAAAAACAATTAAAAAGCTCCTTGAATCTCCAGCTCAGAGCCCCAGTGCACACAGCTCCAACGTTTATTTTTGTTTGTTTTATGGGAAAACACCCCTATTATTTTTTTATAGTCTCACTTTCCTGTGTGAGGCTGTAATTTTACTCAGTAAAGTAGAAGCAAATAGTTCCTCACGCTCAGAAACTGCATTTTTAATCTACTCACACTTCATGCTGATTCTCCAAAACAAAGAACCCAGCACAAAGCACTTACACTGAATTAATATGGGAAAACAAACCAGGTCAAAACCTACAAGGTTTCATTTTCATCGCCATAAAAACCTTTAAATATTTTTACAACACAAGCCTCTTAAAAATCACTTTTCCAGCAGGTAGTTATTGCTCTGAACTGGGACTGGCTCAGCACAAGGGGGTTGAGAGGTGGCCTCGAGCCTTCCTGCAGGCCCTGTCACCGACCTGTTCTGTGAAACTCTGCACTTTTTCTTTTCCATTTTTCCTCAATATTCCTTTGGCGTGGCACAGTCGTTGTTAATACAGCAGCTGTCAACGTGGAACCTGTTTCAAAACTCCTTACAGCTGATTTTTATATTGGAATATCTCTCTGTCTTCAAATAGAGTTAAGAAGGCTCATCCTGAGCATTGTCTTTACTCTGTAGAAATTTATTTATTAAAAAAACCTCCCTAAAGGTTAGTAAAGTCTGATCTGCAGAAAAATTAAGGGTTTTTTTTACCCTAACAACAAACGTTTAAACCTATTTAAATGAAAGTGTTGTAGGTAAAAGGTGAACTTTGAGTTTTCTGTTTGGGATTAGAGCAATATTTTGATATTTCAACGCCAATGTTAGTGTTGCTTGTGAACAAATTTATAATAATGTGCCTTAGAATAGAAAGCCATCATGTGCTGGTGCATTGCTTCCAGGTAACTTCCATCCAAACACTTCTATCCTTCTAAAAACTCTCCTCTGGTAAACAGCTTATTGAAGTTTACATTCCTGGCCACCTCCATGACAGGATGCAGTTTGTGTGACAAACTTTAGCCAGCTGCCTACAGAAAAGTAAATTCTTTGGTTTGGTTAACACAACGTAGCTCATTTGGGTTAGCAAAGGATTTTACTGTCAATATTAGAGGATATTATTTAGAAGTGCTGCCCTTGAAAAGAAGTAGCTTTGAAAAAAAATAAATGAAAGGGAGGGAACAAAAGCTTTATGGATTTTGCTGTCAATGTCCTGAGTCCCACTCTGGTTCTCTTGTACTTCTCATTTATTCAGTTTTAGAGGAATTGAGAGGAGGATCCAGGAGGTCACTTCCCTGTGGGGAAGAGGTTCACTTCTGCCCTCCTGTATTTAATTGTGCTGCTTAACACTAATCTAACTATTCTATTTAATTACTGCAAACTATGGTTTGCTGCCCTGCTGCACTAATAAATAAAGCAGGACAACTCTCTATGTAGGTAAAGTGAGGACCTTCTTTTAAGATTTCATGAAATCCCTGAGATTTTTGGGTGCCTGACCCAGGGAAACCCAGAGTTTTGATTTTTAAGCAAGGCAGCCACAAACGGGAGGCTCGAAAATGACTGTACCCCTTACAAAATCCTGATTTTCAATCTGCTCTTTAATGGGTTTGGGTGTCCATATGGTTCAGGAATTTCAGGAGCTCCTGGAGGTGCCTGGACACACTTCCATGGGCGAACATCTTGTCGTACACTCACGCACGGACGAGCTACACGATCCCTCAGCTTCCCTGCTGCAGCTTGCTCCAGGCAAACGTCCTGCGAGGTTATGTTTAAATAATGCCATCTGGGATAATCATTTCACGTGTATTCCTCATTTAATGTGAAGTGGAAGGAGTGAAGGTTCCCAGAGCTGCTCTTTCAGCTCCCGTTAAAGCGCCGGTGTGGTCGCCGGGGCTGTGACACCGACCCCGGCTGGCTTGGGAATGCTTCCTGCTCGCTTGCCAAACCTTTCCTGACAGCCCCACTCGCACCCATCAAAGGCATTTAAACCCAAAGGACACCTGAGAGAGGAAATCTGGAATGAGCACGAGGGACAGGGGCCATGGGAGCCTGTGGTGTGGGGGATGCTCTTCAAAGTTTCCCTTACGGCTCTGCCTGGGGTTCAGGGCTGGATGAAATTCTACCCTGTCCCTCAGAGGAGCTCAGATAGTGGAATAAAAAAGGCAGGAATACAGCAGGATAATGCAGGAAAAGCCTTGTCTCTTCCTTCATGATCCCATAGTCTGAGCAAGTTGTTTGGGCATCAGGGGGCAGCCTGGAAGAGCCAGGATTGTGGTCAGTGGGAATAATTGGATAACTGCTCAGGCCAGGGCATCAGGGAGCAATTGCTTCCCTTTCAAGGTGTCTGTGTCCCAGGAGGGAGGATCCCAGCAGGAGCTGTCCCTCTAACTCCTGGCAGGCTCCTGCCTGCTGCTGTTTAACAGGAACATCCATCCTGACACCGGATCTATTTCTCTTCTCATCTCCTTGGAGGCACTGCAGCCTGGTTCCTGCTGGAATTTTCTTGTAAGATCAGTGTGTTGGACTGATCCCTCCAGGACAATTCATGCTTTGAAGGAATCTTATTCCCTCTTTGTGTGGGTCTGATGAATCTCACTCCAGAGTTACCCTTCCGTTCTTCACATTCTTCCACTTCCTGTGGCCATTCCTGGGAGATGGCATGGGTTCAAGGACTTGGAAAAGCCTTAATAATCATGTTATTAAATGAAGAATATTCCTCCAAGGCTTTCCTGGCTACTTGAAACTGGATTTCTGTGGATTACAAGGAGCTCCAGTTAAAGAAGAGCAGGCGGCCAATATGAGTCTGCTCCTGTTTCTTAATAGTCCAATTACAGCAGCCCAGAATCTCAAAGGAAACCAATTTTCCTGGTCCCAGCAGAAAGGAAAGCAGCAGAAGGATCTTCTTCCCCTGTGCACAGAAATATTCATGAAGACGTTGAGGTTGGTAGACGGGAGTGAGAGCGCTCCATCAATAAATAAAGAGCATCAGTATCTCATGGCATTAGTGAGGGAAGAATGACATCTCTTTTGCTTTTATTTCCTGCTATTTTAGAACATTCAGGTTATAACATTCAGCTCCAAATGGCACTTGGAGCAAGGTTCTGAGGACTTGATAAAAAAAAGGAACTTTGTGTGGAGCCCGAGGAATGCATTAGGCTGAGAGGGGGGTGAGCAGCTGTGTGAGCCTTCCCTGAGCCCTCTCCACGGGCACTTCCATGCCTGAGCCAGCGCAGCCAGAGCTGCCAGCCGGCTCAATCCAGGCTGGAAAGGTTCTGGAGGGACATGAGGAATGCAGGCTCCCCAATAACTCAGGTAGGGGAGGAAGCAGAGCAAGATTTTCCGTGTGCTGTCAGGGCTGGTAGCTGTGGCAGAACCTAAATCCTGTTTTCTTCAGAAGAATCAATATTTTTTAAAAGTAATTAGTGCAGTACTAATTAGGAGATGTGCCTTATTTAGTTTGGTATCTGGTAAAATCTTGCTCTCATCGTGTCACAACCATTCTCTCTCACATGGATAAGGAGGGAACCATTTTTCAACTATTCTGTTGCTGAGTTTCCTTCAAGAATTCCTTGTCCCTTCCAGATTTCCCTGTTTAAGCGATGTGCTTGCTGTCTGTTAGGATTTAGGCAGCCCTGATCAGAAATGCATCACCTCCAAGGCAACATGATTTTAATTTGGAACTGTCTGCTTTTCTTGTAGGTTGGTGGCACCGCCTGGATGATTCCGTAGCTCCCTTTGGATGAGGAATTTTGGTCTGTCAAGGTCTTCAGTCAGGGCCTGTCTGCTTGGCTGGAGATCTTGATCTCTGGAAGGGAATTGGGTAGGGAATCCAGAGGTTTCCATGTGATTCACTTCTAATCCGATTATATTTAAAAAGCTGACCAGCCTCTGTACAAATGTGGAATATACCCAATAATTTTCTGGCTCTAGGAAGTTCTCATAGTTCCTTAGATGCTTTTATTTTTTCCTATTTGCAGCACAAAAAAACTCTGGAATTGCTGATACCCAGCACAGGAGGAGGCTGTTCACATTCTCTATCTGCAGCGCAGGCTGGGAAGAGCTAAAATGCAAAATCCTATAGGTTTGGGAACAAACCAGTCTTCTTCCAGCTGAGATTCTCCCCTTGGATGTTAATAAGGGCATTTGAGGGCTGTTAAATACCTGTGAAACTGCAGGATCCCACATTGGCACCTCTTCCAGCTCCTGTGAGCTGGTTGTTTTGGGAAGGAATGCACAGAGGGGACGGACTGCCCCATTCCTGCCCGGGAGAATCCCATCAGGATGGGGTGCTGTGCCCACCATCACCTCCTGAGAGGCAGCAGTGCCGGCTGGGGAGGCTGCATGGAGGGTTATCCCTGGAGAATCCCACCAGGATGGGGTGCTGAGCTCACAAACACCCCTGAAAGGCAGAAACGCTGGCTGGAGGGGCTGGTGCACCCTCCCTGTGCGGGGTTATCCCTGGAGAATCCCACCAGGATGGGGTGCTGTGCCCACAAACACCCCCTGAGAGGCAGAAACGCTGGCTGGGGGGTTGTGTGGAGGGTTATCCCTGGAGAATCCCACCAGGATGGGGTGCTGAGCTCACCAACACCCTCTGAGAGGCAGAAACGCTGGCTGGGGAGGCTGCATGGAGGGTTATCCCTGGAGAATCCCACCAGGATGAAGTGCTGAGCTCACCAACACCCCCTGAGAGGCAGCAATGCCGTCTGGGGGGGGCTGGTGCACTCTCCCTATGCAGGGTTATCCCTGGAATAGCGATGCCGAGGTGGAGCAGGCAGGGAGGTGGCCGGAGCAGGGCGAGGGGAGGGCTTTGGCAGGCAGGCTCCCGTTCGGGGTGACTTTACCTGGAGGTGATCTCTTCCGCCACGCTGCCTCCGACATTAAAAATGGAAGAGGCCGGGGACGTTTTCCACCCAAAGCTCAATGGAAAGTGGCAGGTGTCAGATTTTTGCAGATTCCTTCCTCTCAACTCAGAGGCTTCTGCTGACGGGGACGTGAAGGCTCCAACCTGGAAAAGCTCCAAGCTCAAAATTTTTTCGCGGCCCACTTAAAAGGCGAGATATTTTTTAAAAGTGGAGGGGAGGGGAAAGGACAGAGAGGTCAAAAGTAGGGGTGGAAATTGTTCAGCTTGGAGGGATGGTTTTGGGGGAGAAATCTGGTTTGTACACTGCAGCCAGCTGGAGAGGGTCACTGCTGGTACAGGCGCTCAGAGCACGGTGCCTTTTCCAGGAACACGGATCTGGGAGCGGGATTTGCCTTCTCCTGCCGTTTCAGTGCACACGGAGAGAGCTGCTCACCAGCCAGGGCCTTTGGCTCACCCCTCCAGGGTTACCAGCTGCACCTTCTTTTGTTTGTTGGATTCAAAGCCGTGCATCCTGTGTGTAACTGATGCTCGGGATCGCGCTCTCCAGCGCTCTGCCATCGGGATGAGGAACAGATGCTGCAGGAAAGCGGATCCCGAATTTAGGTGACTCATTTCCTGCTCCTAACAGATACACGGCGGATCCGTCTCGGGCAACGCTCGTGTCTTTTGTCACGGCGATAAATTTCAGGGAATTAATCAACCCTGCAAACTGTGACTTGGATGAGATGGAGTCTTTTAGGACTTGAGGCATGTGACGAAGATAATCTGCTCTAACCACTTGCTGGGGCTGGTGCAGGGTGAGAGTTTTTCGTGCTCCGAGGCTGCCGTGATTGCAAAGTTTGGATCGTGAATGGGAGGCATCCATTCCTTGGGGATCTCCCTATTAACTGGTGTTCAAACCAGGTCAGGCTTAATGTCAGCTCTCAGGCAGCCACTTGGAATGAGTGTCTGAATTCCCACCGGGGAGGGAGCGCTCTGCCTTCTCCAGCTCCCACCAGTGCCTTCTTAGAGGAATCAAATCAAACATTAAACCTTTGATTTAAGTGATGTATAAACCTGAGACCTGTAATCTAGAATTTGTCTGGCTCCATAGGCAGGAGAGCTTCTGTGTATTGATTGCTTGGGGGGAGCTGCTTTGCTTAATAACCAGCAGAGTTCACAGCTCAGAGAATTAATTCGTGTACAATGCCTTAGGGGAGATACGGTTGGGAAAAAAAAAACCAACAACAAATTAAAAATAAACTTTCACTCAGTAGATTTGGGGAAATGAAAGATAAACCCAATTGTTTTGGTCTGGTCTATTCACGACTCGGTGCTGTTTCCCACTGCTGGCTCCATGTTTTATCTACCACCCCGTGCCAGGGCTCCTGCGGAATTTCGGGAAGCACAAACAGTCCCGGGCTTTAAAACGAATCGCTGTGTGCTTGGTTATGCTCATAACCCTGCATTCAGATAAGGTGGCCTATCAACCCCTGCCCGTGCTGCAGTTCCCTGTGCACAGCCGAATTCCTCGGAGCACCTCGGTGTGTTTCCGATTGCCGGGCTTACACAGCTTTTGCACGCCGCGTGTGACAGCACACGGGGTACCCGTGATCCCCTGCTCATGGAAATTTGTCCTTTTACTCCAGCGTGTGCACAAAGTCGAGCTTTGCATGTCCTTTCGCCGTGTAGCTCTGAATTATTTATGACCGACCTTCGAAAAGTAAGGGGGGGAAAAAAAAGGAAAAAAAAAAAAAAAAGCCGGTTAATGGAAATGCTTTCAAAATGTAAATATCTTTCCCCCCGGAACGCTGTGTGTCTCTTTGGAGCTGAAGACAAAATAACGTGTCTGGGAGATGATAAAGCAGAGAGCTCGTGGGGAGATAAATCGTAGGAACTTGTGCCCTGCTGTCTCTGAGCTGGGGGATGCTGGGTGGTCTCACCCAGGGGGAGCAAGTTCTGGCACTGTAAAGTGAGCAGATGGAGCTCCTCTCTGCTGCTGGATCCCATTCTTCACTGAGAGGAGAAAAACAGGCAGAAAATTCACCAAGAAGTTCATTTGCTGGGAAAAGGGGGCACTCGATCCCCGATATTGCTGCGGATGCCTGAAGAGGTTGTGCTGACAGATGGGACAGGCCATGCTCTGGCCTTTGCCTGACATTAGTCTGTTCAGTTTTAATTAGCCTGGTTTAGTTTTTATAGCTTAAATTGAAAAAAAGGGTATTAACACCAACTTTTCTGTCACATATAATTGGTTTTCCTGACTCCTGGTCACACTGGACGTGGGACTCAGTGCTCTGGTCTGGTTGACCAAGGGGTGTTTGGTCAAGGGATGGACTTGATGATCCTGGAGGTCTTTTCCAACCTTAATGATTCTGTGATGAGCTTTTCCTGGAGGTGGATTTTAATCCTTTCACTGAATAACTGGAGTTATCAATCCTTGGAGTTTCAGAAGGGAAGTCAGAGTTTACTATGGATTCCACCCACAGCTGGGGCAGAGAAGGGCTGCAAAAAAGCTGCTGTGCTTTCCAACATCTGCTGAGACAACTTTCACCTGTCCGGGTGATAACAAACGCAATAAAATCTCTTTTGTGCAGGTCACTCTTCCTTTCCCTGTCCTGTATTTCCCTCGGTCACTTCCAAGTGAAAGCTTTGCTGCTGTTGGAGCGTTGAGGCTGAGGATGGAGGGAGGGAGCAGCAAATCTTTGGGAATCAAAGAGAGCCCTGAAATGGAGACTCATCCCTGCCCTGTCGGGGTCAAGTGATTTGCTGCTCGTTCTGTTGATTGATGTCTTGAGAGAGGCTGTTCCCTGCGCATTGACAGCTCTGCATTCCTCGATTCCTCCACTCCTGGGAATAATTTGGCAGCAGATTTGACATGACCTCGCTGCAGTGGAGTGATTGGGTGTCTGAGGGGAAGCAAGGGGCTTGGGGCAGTTATGTAATGGAGAGGGAAGACAGGGGATTATCTCAAATGTCTCTTGTGCTGATCAAAAGCGGGATGTCAGTGCTGATGTGAACTTTAGGATGGATGTTCACCTCAAGATTTGGGTTCCTTGATGCTTGTTGGGCCTTTTGGGGCTACATGGACTATTTGGGATCTGTCCCTTGGTGTCTGAATAAAGCTCCACACTCCAGTGAACACAACTAAAAGCCTGTTAAAAGGAAAGGAGTGTTCCAGCCAGACATGCAGATTGTTACAGATCACCTGCCAGATACTGTGGTTTTTGCAGGGTCTGACCACAAAAAGGAAAGGAAAATGTTGCTTAGTGAATAATTCACAGGTCGTGCTCTGTCAGGATTAGAGCCTCTAACCAGGCAAACGCCTGTCATTGCTGGTTCTGGTGCCTCTGTGCTGGGATCTTGGTTTCTGATGTCAACTTTTATCAAGTTGCAGGGTCAGAGGGAGGAGCAGTGCGAGAACATTCAGGATGTGCTGTTGGAACCAAAGCCTCTGCCCTCATTTCTAGAGGAGCTGGGTTGTTCTGGGGAAAGGTAAAAGAGAGAAAATTGCTTTGTCTGCCAGAATTTCTCCCGAACAGATCGTGAATTTGAGAAGTGCAGTGAGAGCCACCCATTAATGCAGCATCAATTCCATGCTGGCTGGTGTCACCTGAGGTTACTGTCAGGTTCTGCTCCTTGTGTTAATTAGAATTCCCAGTTTTTATGAGTAAATCCTCTGACTTAGACAAGAGGGAAAAGCCTTTCCCATTTGATTTAACTGCCCTCAGTGTGCCATGAGAACAGAACTGGAATGTTCTTTATCCAGGTGTATCTGTGCTTGGCATTAACTCACTTTCATGACTTCTCATCTGCTTGATGAGAAGGGACAGGTAATTCTTGGGAGAAGGGATAGTCCTCTCTTGGAACAGCTTTTTGGCCTGTCTGGGGACTCTTTTTTCCACATGGAAAGCTGCTCCCAAACTGGAAAACGATGGGGAGGAGAAACGAGGAGGTGTTCATAGCCCAGCTCGCCATCAGGGGAAGGACACGAGGCGAGGGAAGCCTTTAGTGTTTGAAAAACAGAAAGCTGACACATATGGGAAAAATCTAAGTGAGTTTTGGGCCTGTTCTTCGCCATTCCTCTTGGAGCAAAGCTCATCCTCCAACTTCCCGAGGCCTTTTCCACCCCGTGCGCGTGCCCACAGCCCGCCCGCGGCGCGTGGGATCCCTCCGGATGTTTTCCCCTCGGTCGGGAAGGCGCCCGCGCTCGCTGGTTCTTTGGGAATTCAAACCCACCCCCGGCTTTGTGTTTTGCACAGCGAGGTAGAAAATGTCACCTTGTCGCAGATTCTGCTCTGTCACATCGATTACAGCGGCCCTGGGAGAAGGGCAGGGTGATCTCCAACAGCACCTCGGCATTCCTGCGGCTTTCATGCTCCGCGGGAAACGCTTGGAATTGCTCAGCCTGGCTGGGAATATCCGATGGAGTTGAAACAGAAGAAGATCATGTATTATTTTTTATTATTAAGGCGGTTTTGTTAATTAGGGATACATTCTTTTCTCCCTGCTGGTGCAATATTGGTGAATAAATCACCCAAATAAGCGTCACTCGTCCCCTGTGCCCACGCAAATGAGGCGAAGGCAAGGACTGATTTCAACAAATTTTGATTTCAGCTTTGCAGCACCTCAAGGTTTTGAAGCTGAGGTCGATTCAAAGGTGGTTTCACCACGGCTGGGCTGTTCTGGAGTTAGGGTAGCATGGGGTGTGTCTGCCTTCAATCATAACTGGATGTTAATTAGATGTACTTAACGAAGGCTTCTAAATTTGCTCCTTATTTATTAATTTGTGGTGGGTACAACTTTATTTACACCGGGTACCTGCAGTAAATGGTTTGTGGGGACTGACATTGTTAAACTGCTGCTGCGAGAGAGGGAAAAATCTCATTATTTTGCTAAGGGGCAGCTAAATGGAAATGCAACATTTCTCAGCAATTTAAGAGAAAATGGCGCATATTTATCATTTGGAGGCGAAATAGGGAAAATCTGAGCCTTGGAACAAGGGACAGGAAGATGGAAGGCAGTGGCCTATTCCAGTCATTAAATATTGAGGCACATGTCAAAAGCAATGGAGCTGATGAGAGCGCTTCTGTTGATGTGATTGTTATGAAAATCGGGGCTGCAGAGGAGATGCACAACAGGAGCAGAGCTCTGGGGCATGACAGGCACAGGTTTATTAAAACTGGAGTCCAGGCAGCAGCTGTTGTTAAAACAAAATATATTTATTATAGATACCGAAGTAAATCTCATCCTGTCCCTCAGAGGGGGTGGCTGAGTGTAATTTGATTTTTCGGGAGCACCGAAGAGCCTCCCCGAGCTCCGCGTTGACAGGAGGTGCTCTACAAAGGCAAAAGAGAAAACATGAATTTTTTATTTCTTCCTCAGTGTTGGTTTAAGGGAAAACGTGGCATTTAAAAGCTGTTTTGTTCCGCAAAAAGGCGGCTCCCAACTTCAGCGAAAGCTCGGGGGTTGCGTTTGGCTGTTGGTTAATGGATTATGAAATAATTAATGCCTGAGCCTTTATTCTTTTCGTAACGGTGCCACCTCGTGGGGAGGAAGGAGCCGGATGAGGCTGAAACCAGGGAGCAGGGGATGTTCCCAGTGCTGTAATTCCCATTCCACAGCCTCACCTTGCAGCAATTTTCTCGCCAACAATCCTTTTTCACTCTTAGCCACGTGCTTACTTCCAACCCCTCGCTGCTGCAGTAAGAGAAGTTCTGTTTTGTAGATTTTAATTTGCAGGTTTAAAAAGCAACTCTATCAAATCCATATCAAAGAAACGCAGCGCCAAGAGCGCCTTATTAGCTGGAAATGTTAATAACACAGACTTCCTGAGCTCTGGGCCTTTCCTGAAGATTTCAAAGGGCTTTTTGGCTTCATTAATCAATGTAGTTAAATCCCACATCCGGCTGAAATGGATAAATAAACGAGGAACGGAGAAGGAGCTTCTTGATCTTTGTAACATCTGGGTCTGCCCTGCAACCCTTCCACTCGCCAGCACCGAGGAGGTGCCTTTGAAAAATGAAATAATTTGATTTTCTGTGCCGTCCTTATTGAAAAAAAAAAAAATCAATTTGTGAAAAGAATTAATGTATCTTTCTTCATCCTGGAGGAAATATCTGGCACTGAGTAACTGCTCGAAGATAGACCTCAGTACAGTGGTGGTAGGAGAGGCAACACCTCATCTTTCCACCTTTATTCCTTATTTTTGGTTTGTTAGGAACCAAATTCCTATTATTATTGAACATCTATGCCTCACCAAGGATGAACCTCTTGTGTGCTGGGGGTGTGTGATATATTTATATTATTTTTTACAAGCTGGATCTCTGTGGTTCCCCTGCTGAATGTCAGTAGTAACCTGGAAATGTCTTTGTGCTATCGATGTTCTTACTATAAAAGATAAGCAGAACAATTTGTGGCCTGGAAAAATTCTGTGCACAACCATTTAAAAAAAAAAAAAATTCTATATTTTTGATTTTTCTTTAGGATTCTGTGGGATTTTTTTTCATTTCACTGCAGCACAGCCTGGTTCTGGAAGGAAAAATGGCTGCAAAAACCTTTCATTTTTAACAAAACGCTGGCAGAACCTCGCAGAGAAATCCCTTTAAACATAAAAGGGTGGGAGGAAAAACAGAAAAATGCCTTCTTATTATTTCGTGCTGCCACTGAAATGCTGGATTTCCCTGTCAGAAGGAACAAGTGCGTGTGAAGTGAGCCCGTGGGATGCCTGCAGACCAGAACCATCCCTTCTGCTTCCGTTTCACAAGCAGCATTCCTGAGGGAGGCTGCCAGCAGCTCCTGCACGTTGGCTGTGATTATCCTGAAACACGGAATAAGCGCTGCCTGACCAGGAAAATCCCCCTGGAAAACGTGCTCGGTGTGGGAAATGCGAGTGCTGAGGGGGTTTGCTCCGGGTTGGAAGTCTGGGCTAGCCCTTCCCAGCAGGGATTTGTTCTCACCTCACTCAGGGATGCCCTGGGAAGCACAAATCATGATGGAAAATGAGATTTAGAAGGGCTCAGAGCCTCAGCAAGGACAGGCCATCCAGTTTTTGTCTCATCCAGGTGTCTGCCCCTTGGATCTGCAGCTCGTAAGGAATGTCTGCATGGATGCTGTGGCTTCCAGAGGCTCCCGAACTGCCTGCTCAGCTCCTCATCCCTGTTTTGGGATATCACCACAGCCCGAGGCTGTCCCGTGTCCCAGCAGATGGAGCCCCTGCTGAGCCTTTCCATCTCCAGTTCTGGCACAAAAAGTCTGGGAAGAGTCGTCAGCCAAGGGTTAGTGGGACAAGGAGGAAAGAGCAGGAGTTGAAGTTTCTTTCTTTGCCCGAGCTGATCCAGGAGATAAAGGAATTGCTGCACAGGGATAAAGGAAACTGCCCTGGTAAACCCAGAGCACTTTGCAGCTTGGGAACACAGAGGTGGTTCTGACCAGAGCCTGGTGCTTCATCCCTGCGAGGAATCCGGGGAAGAGGAGGCAGGAAGCTGGATCACGATCTAACAACAATTTATTGAGTCTGCACATGTCACACCACATTAAAGCTTAAATATGTTTCTCCCCAGGCTTCCAAAGAAACTTTATGCCTTTCCCCAGCGCTTTTATCTTTCCTCTCCTCGCACTTCAATTATGAACAGTGCTGCTTTCCGCAGCAAAATTCTTTTCTAGGTCACGATTTTTATCTGGAAGCGGAAGCCAAGCGAGGCTGGCCCAGGTTAAAAAGTGAATGAAGACTTTTAAATGAAGCCCATAAAGTCTGAGGAGAGATTATTCGTGCTGGGTTTCTTCTCCACGGCTCTGGTGAACACGGGATGCGTTTGTGGTGTGGAGGAGCGAGGTCCTCATGGCACGTGTTGGGGTGCTTCTCAAGGAAGTTATTCCTGGCCTTATTTCAAAGATATTGTCTTGTCAGCCGGGTTATTTCATCAAAAGGAAATATTTCCTGGTTGCCCTCAGTCCTACAGTGTTTGTGAGCTGCACTGGTGCTGTTTAAAAGATTTATTTGGGGTGTTGTGGGTGTAAAATGTGCTCCAGTTTTGGTGCCGAATGTCAGGGGTTGCTCCCCGCAGCAAATTCGTGAGGCCCTGCAAAGCCAGGCTGGTCTGCAGGTGTGCCCTGGAATGGGCATTCCCTGCTGCACAGGGATGCAGGGAAGCAGATTGTGGGGACAGCAGATGGCTGCTTCAGCTGCTCCCAGATGTCACAGCAATGTCCTCGCAGAGGACAAATACCTGCCTTGTGCTTTGTCTGCCCCTGGATGCAACAAAACCCCCTGAAGGCAAAATAAAGAGCCAGGACTTGTGCATTTAACGGGATTTCGTGCAGTCCTTTGCTTTTTGGGCAAGAGTCCTTTGTGTCAGGCTGGCTGGGAAGGGTGTTGGCGTCAGAGGAAAGCAAATTTGAGCTGGGAGGTGTTTGTTGGGCACTGGTGATTGAGAGCTGGTCTGGGTGTGCTGTGTGGAGCCGGTGGGGAAAGAACATTTTCCACTGAAAAGGAATTTCATGCAAGAAAACGTATGCAAATATGTGATTTGCTTAACAGGAGAAGGATTCACAGGGGTTTGTGCTCTAGGCTACAAAATCAGGTGTGAGAGGGCTTGTGAGGACTGTGGATTCTCCCATTTTACAAGGAACAGTTGGAGCAGGGATGCCTGAAAGCAGGGATGTGGTAGAGGGTGCACTGGGGGTGTTGGGGGAATGATGATGCTGCTGAAAAAACACTGGCAGGGCTTTTCTATGGAATCCTGCTGAGCTGGCAGATCTGCTTCCCTCACCATCCCAAGGGTCGGGATGTCAGGTTGAGGAAAGTGGGAGGCAGCAGAAGGCTGTGCATCACTGACAGACACACAAACCTCTCTGATGGGCACTGGAGCTACAACTGGACCTCAAGAAGGGCCTTTCAAGGGCTGGAAATGGTGTCTGGTTGACTTTGAATAGCTTGAAATCCACTTGTGACTCTCCTGAGGTGCTGTGTTATCCCATTCCTATTATTATTTAACATTTAGGAGCCTTAAGCATGGACGAGGAGTCTGTTTGGTGAGGTGCTGTGTAAACACAGAGCGAGATACAGTTCCTGCCCTGCAGAGGCTCCTGCATGCAAATTAAATCAATCACAGAAGGCTCAAAATAAGTCCAGCAGTGCTGGCATGCTGCAGAGAGGCCCCACCACATCCTGCTCGCTGTGGTTGACATCTGAGCAGCTTCTCCAGGCTTAGAGACACGGAGGGCTCAGGGGAAAAAAAAAAGCTGGAGTTCCTCTTTATGAGGACAACGCTTTTTTGCTGAAAAGGGAAAGTTTCTTCTCCTTTACAAGGGAGTGAAATTGTGCTTGCTGTTGGGGCTTTTAAGTTTTCCCTAAGGATCTCTGGAAGGGTCACCCTGCTGGGTGGAGGAGCTGGACAACGCTCCCAGGGATGCACAGGGTGGGATTGTTGGGGTGTCTGTGCAGGGCCAGGAGATGGACTGGATGATCCTTCCAGCTCAGGATATTCCATGGTTCTGTTACCTTCAGTTGGGCAGTGGTGACCATGTATGAGGGCAGTTTGGGTAGTGTGAGCTAGGAAGTACAGCATTCCATGAGGGAATGTGTGCGTGCCTGCGGGATGGTGTGGTTTGTATTTATAGCATCCTGCTCTTGTGCTAAGTGGTGCTGCCTCTGTTCTTCAACGCTCCCTTTTCTGTTCTGCTCCCTTCTGCTGTCCAGGCCCGAAATGGGACTTCCCAGCTGTCAGCAGGGTCCTGCTGGCATCCCTGGAGAGCAGATGATTTACAGGAATCAGCCTTCACTCTGCCTTTCAAGTGGTCGGAGGACGTTGATCGAGCACGGGAGACACCAGAGATTCCTGATGGAAAGGAGGAAGTGGAAGGCTTGCCCTGAATTGAGTAGTTTGTAAGGTTAGCACGGAAAAACACACAAATTCCTGCAGCTCAGGACGCAGAAAATTGTCAAGGTAATGCAGATTCCCCCGCTCAGACTGGGGAGTGCATCTGCCACCGCCTCATCCGAAATGGGCAATTCAGCCTCTGGGAAAGCACTGGCTGTGCTTATGTAACACAGCCTGGCAGGGAGAGACGGCAGCAGGAGCACAAGTCTGGGTAATACCAGCAAAAAGAACTCATCCTTCTCTATTTGATGCATTCCCTGTAGCTACAAAAAAAAAAAAAAGGCTTGGCATGAATTCTTCATGGGCAGGTCCGTAATTTGCTGTAGGACTGGAAATAATTTTGATTGTTCCAGTCTGGCAGACCTGCTGCTGCCACAACCTTCAGGACTCAAACCCAGGGATGTGCTGCCGGCCTCGCCCACCACGAGTTCCGATCCCCGAGGCTCCCAATCTCCTCCTGATTTTTTCCTTCTGCTCTCTGGAACTGGCAGAACGCAGTTTTATCCTAGGAGACACATCTCCGTGCTTGTTGCCATCCAACCTCCCGTCAGCCACGAAGCTGTTCTGGATCTGCCAAAGTGCAAATCCTGTAGGAAGGATGGGAAAAAAGTGAATCACAGCAAGAGATTTCGGTGACTCTGCCTTAAACCTTCTGTCAGCCCACACTGGTGTTCTTTGGGGCATTTCACCTCAGAAAACCTCTTTTCCAGGGGAAAGATCAGTGGGACCTGAGCGTGCATAAAAGTTGTGTTTGTGGAGCCTAAAAACACAATAGAAAGGAGGGGTGAATAAAAAGTTGTTGGCATGGCCTCCGTGGGTTTTCAGTTGGGGTTTTTTAGTTCAGGTTTTATTTTGATGAGTGAATTTCTCGTGCTGAAGGGCAACATTGGCAAATGCCACCACATCTTTTTTTTTGCCTCCCCGTGGCTGTTTGCTGATAGATCCTCACGGAGTGGTTGCCATGAATATTTCACTTTGCTGTTCCACGGGCTGAAATGTCATTACCCCAGGAAACGATGGAATGTTCGTTCTTTCTCTTTGGTGAGCAATGAATAAATAATCTAAGCCTTGGATGAGAGGTGTTCAGATAATCTGGGTCTGCATAATGGAAGAAAGAATTTGCATGTAACTGTCTTCTACTGGAAAGCTTAAAATTCAAATCCTGAACAACATCCTGGAGCAACCAAAGGGGATTTTTTCTGCCAGGCTTCTCCAGCTTTTGCATTCAGACAGGGAAGGTTTCCCTCTATCAATTCTTCCATGTAGGGACTTGTCTCTTGTATTGGATTAGTAGAATCGTCAGATTTTGTATCAAGTTTTCTCAGACTGCTACTGCAATAATCTAATTTTTACCTCCAGAAGAAGCAAATTTGCTGTTGCACTGGATTATTTGTCCCTGGTATGTTGTGTTCAGAAATGACTGAACCTTTTTGACTTTCCATAACTAAGGCTGGCATGCCTCTCACTTTTTTTTCCAGTTAATGAGTTTAAAATTTCAGTAAAAGAATAATTTTGGAGGTTTTTTTGCCCCTAGTCTGTCTCACAGGGATGTTTGCAACAGCAGCAACAGGTTTAACAACAGGTAACAACATCTTCTGCCAGGGCAGCTCCTGGGTGTGTGTGCAAGGAAAAGCCAATCCATAAGGAAATGAGGGTCAGAAAGGAACACGGCATCCTGTGCTGCAGCTTATCCACACTTCACTGATGCCACGGAGAACCACCCCTGGGAATGGTGCTTGCTCCATGTGGCAGCATCCTCAACCTGCCTCTGGCTGTGAAACAGGGAATTGCCCTTTCCTGATGGAAGCAAGCTGCATTTCACTGCTGACTTGAATACAGGGGAAGAATTAGAAAGCTCTTTCTGCCACCACAATTTGGGGTGATGGAAGAGATGACAGGGAATTTTCTTGCTTGGATAAAATGCATCTCTGCTGTTCCAGCCGAGTCCATTTGCACACCAGACACGAGACAATTTACGGCCTGCACCTCGAACCCCTTGGCAGTCGGCAGGTGCTCGGAGAGGGTTTGGGTCCCAGGGCTAAAATCACCTTTATTTGCCCATCTTTCTGCCATTTTGTCAATCCTCAATTCTCTCCGTGGCAACGGAAGTCACGGAGGAGGAACGATGATTTTTGGCTTTTTAAGCAGAGACTTCTCCCTGTTTTCCAAAGGGAAAGAAAGAGTGGCCTATCAGCTCTATTTTAGTCCCTGGCTGGACACAGCTCTCAAATGAACTGCAAGAAGCTGGAAGTTTGTGGCAGCATCATCAGGCTCTAAAAGGGAGGTATTAGGAATTCAGCTGAACTCTATTTCTGCTCTGACAGGGCTCCCCAGGTGACACACACAAAGTCACTTCACTTCCATCCAAAAAATATTCCTCCCTGGACCCTTTCCAGTGGCAGCAGCAGCTCTGACTTAACTCAGAGCAGGTCTGTAGGAATGGCTGTGTTTGATAATCCCACAAGGCTCCAGGCTGCCCTGCAGGTGCTCCGAGGGCTTTGGGGATGTGGCTGTGGAAGGGCAGGCTTGGAGGGGATGTGGGGTAAAGCAGCCTTGGGTAGGTTGGGCTGGTGCTCAGATTAATATCCAGGGATGCAATGTGGCAGCAAAAGTAAAAAAAATACCTAAAAAACTCCAAAAAAATCCCCACCCAACAGCAAAAAACCCCCAAACAACCCCAAATCCAAAACAGCAACAACTCCCCCCAAAAAAAACCCCAAAACCAGACCCCAAAACAAACCCACAAAAGAAATCCCCAAACCAAACAAACCCCTCCCAAAACCCCCAACACAACCCAAACTCGAGCAAGATTCTTTTTTCAGCAAACACTGGCAATGAACCGGTCTTATAACATTGCAAATCCCAAATGCTCCTGGTGCTGGTGTGATCAATCTTCTGGTGGCTGTCAGAATCCCAGTTATAGCTGGTGTTCTCGGTTTATAATTCGGGCAAGGAAAACAGATGCCAAATTCAACACATCCAGAGAGCCCTTTGCTCCCTAAGTATTTAAAACATTTCGAGATGGATTTGGGAATATCTCTGTGGAACACACACGCCTCAATAACCCCACGGCAGGAGTTCATTATAATATTTTTCAGCAGTTCCAGGGACTTGATTGAAGAGGCTGGAGCGGCTGTGACTTTATTGCTGCATTTTTCACCTTCTCTGAGTGAAATTAAAGTTTTTGTGCAGGGGTTAAGAAACTGCCTTGGTTTGTTGGAAAAAAATCCATTTTTTCAGAGTGGCCGTGCTCAAGCTCCAGGCACCTGACAGGTTTCTTTTTTCCCTGAGCACGTCTTGGAGTTTGAGGAACAAAGAGTTTGTAAGTGTTAAAACATTTAAAGAGTTTTAAAGTTTGGGGTGTGGCATCTCTGTCTAAACCAGTGACAGGCAACACCATCCCCAAGGTCAGGCTGGGGGATGTTGATCGTGGTTCTGTTCCAGGAAGGCTGGGAGGGCTGGAGCTCCGAAGGCAGATGCTCTCCCCATATGCTCCACGCGAGTTCTGCTCTCACTCGGGAAGCTCCTCATCCGCTCCTTTCGGAGAGGAGCTGCTTTTGCTGTTTAGGAGGAACGATGCCCTCGATATCCTGGTGATTTTTCACCGGCTTTGTTCTCTTTGCTGCTGCAGAGATCTTCCTGACAAACGTTTGGAAATGCTGGAAAGCGGAGGGGGAAATTGAAGAGCTAAATTTGGACGCTGCGCTTGTTTGCGTGGAGCGGGTTTGGGATGGAGCAGGCGTTGGGAATATGCTAAATGGCTCTAATAAAGCAGGCTCGATCCCTGAGTTTTCCCTGAAGGCCTGCCCTGCTGATGGAGAGCTGTATTAATCTCCCATTTATTATTAAACACCCCGTCCTTGAGAGGAGAAGCCTTGAGGCCACAGTTTTCCCCGTGAACTTTTATATCTCTGGTATTTATTGTTTATTGCTGCCTGCCTGTGTCTGATGTAATTTAAGCTTTGTGCTTTTCTTGGCCTCGGTGGCAATGACCACTGGGGTGGGGAGAAATGACCACGGTGAGGATGTTGAGACTCTTTTCTCTGCCTGATTTTTGGGCTTTAAAGCAAAAGTCCCCAATTGTGGCCGTTGCTCTGACAAACAACTCGGATTTTGGCTCAAGAGGGCAGCTCCTAACTCTGCCCTAAGCTGGGATTTGTATTCCCTCCCCAGTGTACAACGAGCTTCTCTACTTAGAATCAATTTTTTGTGCCCCAGGTTTATATCTGGACTTGCTCCAGGCTTTTATTCGTGCAGAACTTGGCCTAAAGCTCTGCCTTTTCACAGAAGAGTAAAATCCGAGGATGAAGGGTTGGACCTGCAGCCCTAAACCTGCCAAACCCTGAGGTGTGTTTGAAAGTGGCGTTGTCAGAGAGCAGGCTTTGGTCATCCTCTTGGATATATCCAGCTCAGCCTTCTGGCACATGTGGCCCTTTTCCCTGAACTGTGTTATTTATAAGAATTTTATTGCTGTGAGTGCTGCAAGGCTCTGGCCAGGTTATACAAAATGGGCTTGATCTTCAGTGCTGAGCCCAATTCCTCAGGAAATGGGAGAGTGAAAAGGTTCCTCAACAGTGCATGAGGTAATCCACTTAAAAATCTGAGTGTTAGTATTCGTAGAAAGAGAAAAAAACCTTTTCAGAGGCGTGTTGATGGAAGGATTTTGGTGTGATAACCTCGGTGAGCTGAGGCTACGCCTCAATCTATGGGACCACCATCTCTAATTGAAATTTGAAATTGTGATTTTGGGGTTTTTCACCGCTCATGAACGGTATCACGGGTTGAAAATATGTAAGTTGGCATCTTATCCTTTCAAATAGGGTCATGTCAGACAGCCTGTCAAGGACTTGGTTGTCTCAATATCTTTGTTTATTCTCCTTGTTGGAGTGCTGTGGATGGCAAAGGGAGCTGATACTTGAAAAGTTTCACTGCTGAGTAGTTCAGCTACAAGTCTGCCAAATAAAGATAGAGTCATTTTACAGCGTGCCAGACTTAGATAATAGGTTTATTTCCTGAGAAAAGAAAGCTCAAAGCTATCACATTCTTTTGCTGCCGAGTCTGTTTTGCCCAGCCCTGTTGTCAGGGCACGAGGGCTTTTCTCTTCTTTTTTTTTTTTTTACATCCAATTACTCATCTGGGCTTTTTTTCTTATTTTAAGTGGGTAGTCTGAAGTAAACAAGAGTTCAGAGTAGGATGCAATGGTTCACTGGAGAAATTCAGCACCTACAGCTGAGTGTTTCTGCAAAGAGTATTGAACTGGAGATAATATATATCTGTTAGAAGTATTCTTCAAATCTGTCCTGACCCCCATAACCTGAGAAGTGTTTAGTTTTTCTGTGGAAAATGGCATCTAAACCAAGAAATCTTCATGGAAACGGTTCAGAGACAATATTTCCATGTTCAGGTTCTCCACAGTCTAAACGTGCTTTAATTGCTCTGCTTCAGCACTCACAGGTAATGAGATAAATGTTACCTTCTGATTGATTTGAAATGAAATTTGGTTATATGGCAAAAAATATGGGAGGAAATGGGAACAAAGCCTGGGACCTGCTTCTTTGATACAAACACTGTTGCCCAGAAAAATATTCCATTTCTGAGGAGTTCCTCTTGTGTTTGTAGAGTAATTATGAGCTGACAGATTGTAAATTCAACCTTGTGAGGAGCTGACCAATCTTTTTTTCCGTGCAGGTGTTGGAGTGGTTTAAAGCTGTACAAGATGGGCTAGCAAATAATGAGCTTTTTGTGGGAACTTTTCCTAAGAGCAGTGTCTGAGTGCACCGTTGATTCGCAGGAGAGGAGGTGAATCTGTCCCTGATGTGAATTGACACAGCCAGGCTCTCCTGGACTCTGGATTGCACATTCCATCCGTCTCCAGCAGGGAACAATCCCGCCCAAAGCCCAAGGGGACTGAGTAGGTGTTTGGTGACCTCTTAAATCACAAAAATCCCTTGGGTCCCATGTTCCAAATACCTTCTGCAACACCAGAAGCTGCTCAATTTCTTCTTGGATTTCCTGCCTTTAAGGGCTCTGCTTTCCTTTCTTTAAATTCCTTAAAATTCCAATTTATGGGTGGTTGGAGGGGGGATAAATCCCACTGCTTGTAGCTCTGCACGAAAGGGCCAAATTTCGCTTTCCTTCAGGTCTCCCCTAAGGACTCGCGAGTGAAGAATGAGGTCTTTTTTTTTTGGCTTTTCCCTCTAATTGGCAGCAGAAAAAGTAAGAGCTAATCACAGCAGTTCCTGGCTGGCTGGAGCCAACTGGAGCTGGGGATAATTTAGGAGTTGTACTCGCCGTGCTGAGCTTCCAGCTGCTTTCCCTGCTCCGGCCAGGACAGAAACGAACATGTGGCCCTAAAATAACGATGCCTGAAGGGCAAAGCAATGGGATAACTGAGAGGATTCTTCAGCGTGGGTAGGGGTTTGGTGCTAAATTTTAATCCCATCTCTGCCAATTTGTTTTCTTCCTTTATGGGATGCTGTGTACTCCTAAGGGCTGCTGCTGCAACGTTTTGGAAGCAGGGAAGACTATGGAAGTTCTAAGTCTGCTCAGAGAATAAAGAATACAAGATATGTGTAGCAGTAAGGCAGCATTTGACTGATTTTTTTACTACTGTTATTTCTTTTCTTTGTCAGAAACCAAATGTTTGGGGGTTTGCTACTCTTGAGTTGAGTCTTAGCAGAAAACTCAATATTTGGGGGGGAATAAATGAGAATATGTTGTGCACTCAGACTTAATCCCATGTCTAGGTGAGCTAAGCTAAATGTTTGAGGGGCTTTTTTCTGGTCTTGTTTGTGAAACCGTTTTTCTTTTGCAGAACAAATCTTATCAACATCCACGCAAGTCTTGGAGGTCAAATTCCTTTCTCGGAAGCCCAGGGTCGGATTTGTGTCGCCTCCCTGCTTTGCAGACGGGAGATTAGAGCCTGTGGGAGGTAAAATGGGGGAGTTGGCTGCAGGGGCACAGATTTGTTCCCTTTTCCAAGGGATTTCGATCTGAAAACAGGCAGGTGGAAACCTGATGTCCAATTTCCTGACGGCTGCGAGCACACGAAATGTGCTTTTTTTTCTGTGCTGCTGCTGTATTTTTTACCTTCAAAAGTCACCGTGTCTGCTCCTGTGGAAATCCCCGTGTAACTCTGTCATCTTCAGAATATTTTAAGCTCTGCATTGACAGCTCCCTTCAAGGATGTTTTTCTGAGCTGTCAGGTGGTGCGTGAAGGAGTTGGCTTCTGGAAAGGGTCAGCTTTGCTTTTTATAGAGGAGCACTCCAAGCAAGAGGGATGAAGATAACCTTAGCAGAGCAAACAAGCTTGAGTGAAGGCTGTGTTTGAATAATGGCTGAATCCCTGATAAATTCTGGCTCCTAAGCACAATTTTTTATTCAGGTCTGGGTAGACTAACCCGAGACTGATTGTGATGTGAAGTGTGCAGTGTGGATGGATGGTCTCTTGCAGACAAACCATTCTGCCTGCAGAACACAGTGAAAAGTACTTTACACTCCCACTCAGCTGAGGAGCTGTGGGTCTGTTCTGTGCTTTTTGTCAGGAGCCCAGGCAAAACAGTTTCCTCAGTAAAACATCAAGGGGTGGGGCTGTATTTTGTGTTATTAGTACTCGATGCTGTCATGGGCTTTAATGCTGCTTGTGCTCCTGAAGAAGACAAATTCACAGGAAAAAGTTCATTGAGCAAATTTTCTTGCTTAACACCTGGAGAAAACAACTTCAGTGAGGTGCTTGGGATGAGTGTGTTGCTATTGAACTGTGTGAGTGTTGCTACAACCCAGTGGCAATCACAGCAGTGCTGCATCTTGGATGGTTTTTAGAGTTAAATCAGAGCCATGTAGAAGTTGTACCCTCTGTGAAGCGGGACTCTCATCCTGGGAATTAGGGGAAACTCTCTTTTCCACTTGAAGGAACTGGGAGATGTCAGTTTTACCTCGTTCTGCAGGTGCTGCTGTGTCCATGATCCCAGCATTCCAGCAGCTCCAACGGGTCAGGCCGAGCAGGATGATGGAGCCTCTGCTTAGGTGGCATTTACTGCCCAGGATAACGTGGGGCTCTGTCCTGCAGAGGAGACAGAACCTTTAGCCCCTGGCTGCAGCTTTGTGTGGTGGCTGTAATGCTCCCCAGCGCTGGATAAAGTTGTTTTCTGGGAGATCCCTTTGGCCACGCTCTGTTCACATCCCTGCAGAGCGTGGTTGCTCCCAGCCACGTGCCCCTGCAGGTATTAAAGAGCAAACAGCAGAGTTTGCCAACGTCTGGCTTGAAGCTCTGACAGGAAGGCTGAGGTTTGCTCTGAGAACAAACAGTGGAGAGGAAGCCCTGAATTAGACTGCCTTGGGAGGGGAAGGATGTTGCAGATGGTCGGGGTTTGCTTTGTGAGGGTTTTTTGTCGTCTGCTGTCTACACCGTGAGCTTTATTTCTCTGACCTTGGTGCATTTGTTTGGTCCTGAGCGAGTGTCTTTGAGGAAATGAGCTTTTTAATTTTAAATTGTACTTTCTCTGACTGGTGTGGGCCATGTCAGCCTGCTAAAAACCAGCCCACTTTCTCTGTCATGTGTTGTACAAGCCAGTCTGTCCCCTGAGACTTGGCAACCGCAGGATGGGATCCGGTGTTTCTGTCAGGGCTGGAACTCTCAGGTGCTTTATTGAACTGTGGTTAAAAGCAGGACCAGACATCTGAGCCTCAGCTCCCACAGTGGATTTTGACCTCATTAGAGTTAATGAGTGCTTGGTGTCCAAATCCCTGGGGTGTGTTTTTAAGGAAGGAATATTTGGTCTGTGGTCGTTGGATTAAGACAATATACACAAGGAAAGGAATCGTGATGAGAGAGAGAGGATCACACAAAGCTCTGAGCTTACGTTGGCAGCAGGAGTGGTGTGCTCTGGTCCAAGGGGTTTAATGCTGGAATGGACCTTATTACCCATTAACCTAATCTGGTTCAGTCTCTGTGTCTCCTGCATGCCGTTTTGGTCAGGTATCTGTCAGGTGTTGCCCTAACCCCTCTGATTGTGGGAACAAATAAATACTCAAACTCCCCAAAACTCTATTCTTGCTGTAGATGCACAGGCAGCCAAAACCTCTCTAATACTGCTGTGAAAGAAGGAAATACAAACATTCAGACCACCCCACTGCAAGACTCACCAAGATTCCCACCTCCAGCCCCGTGTGTTCGGGATCCAGGTAGTCCAGGCACCCCCTTTCCACATCAGCCCCTCGTTCTGCTGCTGCTGGGTGCGGTTTGCACCTTCCACATCTGCACCTCCAGCTGTATTTTTTT
>VZRJ01000961.1:337625-397716 GCA_013397565.1 Ptilonorhynchus violaceus
GGGGGGGGGACGAGCTCCGGCACGGGGGGCTCCGCTCCCTGTGCCGCCTGCCACACGCACCCCGCATCCCCCCGGAGCCTCCCCGCCTCCCGGCGCCGCATCCGCCTCTCCGGGATGGGATGCTCCGCTCCCCGCTCCCGGCCGAGCGGCTGATGGATGAGCGGCCCCGCCGGCACAGCCAGGTAAGAGCCCTGCTCCCGCTCCCGGAGCAGCACGAGCCGGGATGTGGCGGTCCGTGGGAAGCCAGGAGGAGAAACGACCGTGCCGGTCTCCCAGCGCGGAATAAAAAGTAGGAATCTTCCGGGAATGTCCCCTCCGGAGGTGTCCGGTGTGAGGTGTGTGGCTGGTTTGGAGCGTTGAAGTTGCTGCGAGTCGGTGGTAAAGCTATTAACATGGACCGTGGAAAAGGCTGTGACGGGTGAGACCTGCTGTGGGTTTTGGAGGAGATGAGGAAATTCTGTTACTTTTCGCTTGGTGCATTTTGAGGGATTTCAGCGTCTGAGACAGGGAATCAGGGTGTTGAAACCCTACAAAGCAGGGATTGACACAGGAAGGATGGTGTGCTCAGATAACTCCAATAACAGAGTATTTGTGGACCTCCAGGATACTGCAAAACACACGTGCAGATTTTACTTCAATATTAAAAAAAACCCACTGTGCTCTGCTCTTGTATCTCTTAATTCTGTGGGGCTTTTCTTCCCATTTTTTTCCTTGAACAGCTTTTCTCCCTGTCAACAAGTATTCCTAGCTTTCTCATGGAAGTGATTGCCTTGGAAATAGCAGGCTAAATGGGAGCGAGCAGGCTGTGGAACGCAGCAGGTTAAGTCCAGACCTCTCATTTGAGTGCTCAGAACAGCCATTGCAACAGATCAGTACCAGCGGGACCCCACTTTTTATGGGGTGTGCTGTTGTCTGTGTGCTGTCAGAATGAGCTGGAATATCCTGTGTCATTCCCACAAATGTATATGTTTGAGAGGAGGCATCGCTCAGAGCAGGAAACACTGCCAGAAATCCTTGGCTGGAGCGTGGGCTGAGCCAGACCGGGGCTTTGGCCACACATTGATTATTCTGGGAGCACGCTCAGCTCAGAATGTGCACCCACCTAATCTTATTAATAGTGATCCTTCTCAGAAGCAGGCATTAGGCCTTAAATAAAAGATGACACTGTTAATCTTGGGGTTTAGCCGGTTGTGATTCTCTGGATGCTTGACAAGGAACATTTCCAAAATGTTAGCACTGTGCTGTAAATGTATAGAGTGAATGCAGGAACTGCAGACTCCCTAAGCTGCTGGAATTCAGGTACAAATACCAAACTGGAAGAGAAAAGCAGCTGAGAGCAGGACTTGGGGTCTAGGAAACATTCCCTATTTTTTCTGTTTAGTCCTTTCCACAGCTTAATGTTCTGTTGTTTATAGCAATCACAAGCATGTGAATGGAATGCAAGAACACCGATTGGTGACCAGAGCTTGTCTTTCATTTATCAAATAACAACATTTTATCTCATTTGATATCTAACCCATCGTGCCTGTGTGCATATTTCATGAGAACATGCTGGAGCAAACAGGGAAAAAGAAATTTAAGGCCACTATGGCATTATCAGGTGCTGTTACCATCACTTGCTTTTGACCTTTCCATATAAAAAGCCTGAAACTATTGAGGAAATGTTAAATAAGAGCTTTGTTACAGAACTTCCATGTATTTAAGGATGGCCATGATTTGCACCTTGCTTTATCTGGGTTAGATGACCTCTGAATAGTTATTGTTTCTTTCCTTTTAGAACATATATTAAGTGAATATTAATAACAGGGCTGGAGTTCAGTCTTGGAAAAGCAAAAGTTTAAGCCTTGAAGCTCCTGTTGCCTTTTCTCCTCCCTGAGCACGGAAGCAGCAGAGTTGAATAATTCAGTTTTCGGCCTATCCTGAAGAGAACACGCTCTCAACCCTTCCTGGCATCAATTTGCTTTTGTGAATGTGGATATTAAAATTCATCTCCCAATTTATCAGCACCTCGATGGGAAGTCAGAGATCAAGGGCTCACAGACAAAAGAGCATCAGGAGGGAGCCCAAGTTGAGCTCTTGGGGGTTCTGTGTGTGCCAAGGAGCCAGGGGGAGGCTGGGGTGAAGTCTTGGGAGAGAGGATGGAGGAGGAAAACGATGTAAAAATGTGTGGATGTGGCAGCAGTGGGGACGGGAACCTTGAAGAGATGGAAAATGTTGAATTTCTTGGGAATAAGTGGGGTCTGCATCACACACCTGCACAGCCCTTCCAACACCACCCCGTGCTCTTGCCTTGGAGTGTCTTCATTCCTTTTAATTTCACAAAGTAAAGAGGATTCTGGTTCTTCAGCTTGAGAAGCAGGAGTGTCTTGGGACCCCTGATCGGTGCCAGTAGAACCGACAAGTGATTTCCAGAGTGAGGAGATATTTTGGAAAGGCTTTGGAAAGCAGAAAACACAGGATTGATTACCTGGTGTCTCCAAAAAATTTGAGTCTTGAAGGAGACCATCACCCCCAGGAAGACAAGGACAGGGAATAATCTGATTGTGTGTTTGCTAAACTTTCCGTGAAGATTCTCTTTATAAAAGATGAAAAACTTACAGCTGAGTTTCTGTGAATAAAGTGGATTTTAGCCAGTGGTGTGCACGTATCAGAGGTGAATTTAAGCAATGAGTTTGATCTCGTTCTATTGTACAGAGAACTTAAAGCATCTGTTGCTCTTTAGTAACATGAATGACTTAAAAATATCTCACTTAACACAACTATTCACACTCCACTGGTTTTTTGTTTTATTTTTTTGTTTTTTACGAACAGACTTCCAAGCTTTTCTCTTGGACCAAATTGGATTTGTACCACAAAGGCTGCGGTTTTCTGGAGTTGTGGGCTCTTGGTTAAGGAAGAATCTTCAGTTGGTTTGAGGGAGGAGCAGTGATTTGAAACAGCAACAGCAAAAGGCACAGTAGGAAAAGAGGAGGGAGAAAGCACAGCCATCCCATAAGGAATACTTCAGGGATAACTCCTATTTCCAGAGCTTTTATGGCATGTTTCATTTTTTGATCCAAAAAGCAAAATTGCTGATTATAATATCATATTTTGGCAACATATATTTTATATTTTTTATATTCCTCTGATCCTGCATTTTGATGCTCACCTGCCCTGTGCACTTTGTCTGTCCCAAGGCCCTTAATGCACGGGGGTTTGGTACCAGTTTATTCCCAATGTGCTCTGGAGACAGAGCTGGGTCTCAGAGTTGCAGAGTGCAATGAGCATCCATGGCAATGAGATGCAAATCAGTCACTCTCCTGTGCTTCCATGCTCTGATAAGTCTTTGTTGGGGATGCAGGTGCAGGGTGAAGTTAAAACCACTTGGGTTTAGTGCTGTAATCTCTAAAATAAATGATTTCCCTATAGGAGAGAGCCCAACAAAACTCCAGTGGGTCTGATGTGCAGTCACTGGGCACACGTGGGGAATTTCCTCTTTCACACCAACAAATGTGTGTTTATTTGTAATTATTTGAAGAGTTTATTTGAATCTATATCCTCGATCTTAAAAGCCTGGGGTTTGCCTGCTGTCTGCCTGTCCACGAAGAGCAGGACTGACCCTGCTGGTGGAGGCACAGCGAGATGTGTATTTTAAACTCCTATTTAAAGATACAAAGAGTGATTAGGGAGTGAACCGAGGCCACTGGAGTTCTGCCCCCGCTCCAGTGCAGGCTCCTGCGGTGACAGGAGGGGTCACTGAGGGTCAGACACTTGGTGGCTGTGCTGGTGTCCGTTCCGGGGCTATCTCCGTGTCTAAATAGTGCTGAATGAACGGGAGCTGTGCTGGCCCTGGCAGCACATCCTGGAGGGGGTTGGAATCATAAATACAGAGCAGAGATGAACGTCCTGTAGCTGTAATGGGAACTAGACTGGCACCACAGCTTTGCCTTTCTCCTGTTCTCCTCCAGACTTATTAAATTTGCCTATTTGAGGCACAATCTCTTCTCTTTCTTGCAGCTAAACCAATGACACTCTGTAAGATCTCACACACCCTGAAGCCTTTTCCTTACCTTTGGGTAATTTGAGACCTCTTGCCATGCCAGTCCCATGTCTGGTTGTGGGATTTGGCTTGAAACCTTGATGGGAAACCCCGTGGGGGTCCTGTTGTCTGTGGAAGTGCCTGCTGATGTTGTTCCTTTTCAGAGAATTTTTCTGTCACAGTTTCCTATCAGCCCTGAATATTTCCCTGCTGCTGTGGGATGCTTCCCTGACGTTACTGAGGGTTCTCCTGAAATGCTTTATGATCCTGCTGAGGAATTCCAGCCCCCAAAACCGGGGGTGGTGTCCTGTGTGGCATCTCCTGTCTGCAAACCCAGCAGAGGTGTCGTGCTTTTCAGCCCATCCAGTTCCTGTGGAGGCACAGTTTTATTTCTGCTACCGGCTTTGTGCTATTTCCAGCACTTCTCACACATGCCCACGCCTTTCTGCATCCTTTTTCCAGCCTCCCCTCCTCCCTTGGATGTTTGGCAAGATGGGCACGAAGGAACTGGGCTTTTATGAAGGCTGGTGATACTTGGCTTTCTAAAAGTGGTTAAAATGGAGTGACAATCGCAAGGGATGGAAAATGCCATGCTTTGGGTCATGTACCTGCTGATGGCAGGGAAAAACCTGGGCGTGGAGGAGATGGAAATTTCAGACCTGCTCCCAGGTGAGGCAGGAGGGAAAGATGGGAATGCCCCTGCTGGGCTCTGGCTTCGAGCTGTGGCGTGTCAGGCTCCACACCCAAATCCTGAACCGCTGCCCTGTGGTTTTCTCCCACCACCTTGCGAAGCAAACACGCCGCTGCCCGTGCCCTGTGCCCGCTATTTTGGGAGGAAGAGGGGTTGGAGCTGCTGTTTGGAGATAATTCCGAGCACCTTCATCCCTCCTGTCTCCCGAGAGAGGCCGATGAGAGGGACCGGGCTGCTGCCCGTGCCCGGGCTGTGACGCTCATCGCCGTCACAGGCACAAAGGGCAGGGACCCTCCAGCCGCAGGACCTCCCTGCCCTCCCGGTACCCCCCGAGCCACGAGGGGACCCATCCGCACGGGAACGGCTTCCCTGATGCCACAGGCTCGGTTTCCAAGTGAATTGCCCAAAATACGGACGGGAGCATAGGCAGGGAAGGAGGATGGATCTTGCTTGTGCTGAGCTGGCCCGGTGGTCACAGCCCGGAGCTGCTCGTGCCGTTTGGAGGGATCTTTGGCTAGGACAGCACGGATGGGCAGGGAAGTGAAAGCCAAGGCTCGGTGCTGATTGAGTGTGGGATTTCTGCAGCTTTCTCGCTCGCATTTCCATTCCTAACTAGGTCATTTACAGTAACCGTGCCTTGCTGCAGGCCTCTGACTGCACAGCCCCACATGCTTTCTCGATTGCCATCCTTTGTTAATGAATAAAGTGTTTATTTTAAGTAGCTCTCGTGAAAATCTGCAGTTGGAGGGGTCAGGAGGGAGGGACTCGGTGTAATAAATACATGAGATTACGTGATGATACCGCAGGAAAAACTCACTCCTGGAACTGTGTGTTGCTCTTTGTTGCACTTTTAATTAACTCCGCGGCGGGGAAAATGGACAAATAACCTCGAACATTAACAGATAATCCGCGCTGAAATAGAAGATTAATCAAGGAGCAGCCCTGGTGCGCCGCTGTGATGGGGGTGGAACTGCAGAGTCCAGCTAATGACTGACTCCTTGCCTGAGGCCACGGTCCCAGGAGGGAGCACTGTTGGGTTAATATTGTTCCTGTACCCCAATGATTAATGATCCCTCAGCTTCCAGGATTTGCTGGCAGAGCATTTGTAAGCGCCGGGAAGGGAGGGAGACGAGCGAGGAGTGCTAATTCCATGTGGAGTTCCTCGGAGCGCTTCTCCACTTGCAATTTCCTCCATGCGTGGCACCAACTGTGAGCTTGGACAGCAGCTTCTGGAAACTTCCCCTCGATTATTGCGAGGGAGAGTGAAAGCTCAAAGGAGTGATGTGTCAAAAATGTGGCTTCTTCCTAAAGAGGATCTGCACTTCAGGGTGCATGGAGTGGGTGCTGTGTCTGTGGGTGGAAATGTTTGTCTATGCAAACTACTTGTCCTATTCTTGTGTTGTCATGCCCATATTGAAGGCTACAATCCCCCTTTTCACTTCCATGATGTCCTTAAATAGATTTGGATGGCTCCTTGCAATAGCAGTGCCTTGCACCCCAAGTTTGCCCAACTTTCTGTATGGTGGGAATCCGGCCCAGTCGCATCCCGGTGGATTTTGTGACACAGCCTGGTGGGCTCCATGAGGTTTTCTTCCAGGGATTGTGGCTTTGGAGCAGTGGCTGGGAGAATGGAAAGGATAAGGGTGTGGTTTTGGTAGAGCTTAGGCAGACCTGGAAGCATCAGGCTGGACTCGTGGGTTGCTCCGAATGCAACTCTAAGAGGATACAAAATACATTCATCCAACGTGGTTTCTTCCTCGTGTGCTGAGAGGCTTCAGGAGTGTATTTATGGCAAACAAAATAAGAAACTCACCCCAGCTATTTTTGCTCAGCTGGCCCCTGCCTGTCTGCTGCCTGTTCACTGCTCAGTTTTAGTCCCTGTCCCTCCAGCTCTCCTTCCTCTGAAGTCGAGCACCTTTTCTCACCCTCGAAATGGGTTTGGTCTGCACTCGCCTGCCAGGTGCAAACCCATTTTGTGTTACCGCTTTTAGTCCTGGAACTTTAAATTCCAGGGAGAGAAATGACAGCTCTCTCAGGCATGGCCTGGATCAGCTATTGCTTTTCAGTGGTGATGCTTCGTCCTAGAATTTATGGCCTCGATGCTTTTTTAACCTTTCCCTCTTCTACAGGTGAGGAAACCAGTAGAGAGAGAGAGCAAATAATTTGTGTAGTTTGATGTTAAGCTGTCCAGACTATGTTTTATTTTAGCATATGCCCTCCTGTTTGTGGACTTTCTTGGGATTTCCCCTGTGGGGTGCATAAGAATCTCACAAAAAATTTAATTTAATAATTCTTTCCTGCTGTATTGAGAGTTCTGAGATTTCAGTCCAGTGGGAAGAGAAATTGGATTTGCTGTAACCCCACCCTGAGTGTTACAGCACAAAGGTAACTACTGGGGGCCTAACTTGACCAGAGAGCAAGAAATTACTGGGATCAGCAGAGATAAAAATGAAAATCTTGATGACAGCAGCGTCCTCAAAACCCCTAAGCCAAGCCAGGCAGGTTTGCCACCAGCCTTGCTGGAGAGAAGGTTTTAGGATGTGGTTTCACGACCACGGCAGGTCATGGATCACATTTAGGACTTGGAGACCCCGTGCTGGAAAAAGCTCTTGAAACAGGACACCTGGAAAAGCTGGAAAAGCAGGATGGAGAAAATCAGCTCTAGTTCATCCCACCCCTGTGGGTGTTTGCTGTTTTCCATGGTTGTGATAGGACTGGTCCAGCCCTAGTGAAAATGATGGGAAAAACGGCTTTTTTCCATCGTGGGTTCCACCCTTCGTGCCGGGAAGTGTTTGCAGAATAATCTGTTTCACATCACCACGCCGGGAATTGCAAACTTTAATCTGGATACCACTTTTACACGAGGCCTTTCATCCTTATTTGCGCCTCAACCCACACACCCCGCCCACCTTTCCACCCTCCCCTTGAGCCGGGTTGTGACTGAAGGAAACATCCCCAGGATTGTCTTGGCTGGTTTTTATTCCCTTATTCCTCATCTCCCTCTCTGGAGACCTCTTCAAACCACTCGGTGGTGTTTTATCACATGAGTCACTGCAGCTGTCACCCAGCCCAGATGTACACACGTAAACTTTTTATCCTAACCTAATTTATCAATTTCTCCTTGGCTCTTCCCCATTTTTCTTTCTTCTACCATTATTCTTTCCCCTTCTAATATTTAACTTTTCCTGCCTCCTGTGTACCCAATAATTAATTAGGATTTCACACTTTGGTTTTTAAGTCTGATGGGTGGTTGGCAAGGTAAAATCAATAGACTGGAACCAGGTTCCTCAGGCCGAGGTAATTTTTGAAGCCAAGTTCCTTGGTTTTGCCACACTTTCCACATGGTGGCAAATTTGGCCAGTTTCCTGTGACTTTTACCTGCAGAATCAGTTACCAAATCTACGATCTTGCTCCTTGCTTTTCATTTTAATCTCTACCTTTCCTTTTACAGGATAGGGGAACCAATATGGAACATTTCCCTCTAATCTCATCTGAACCGAACATCTGCTCTTCCCTGCCTTTGCCAGGGAAAGCTTTGGGGATCTAGGCTAGATAGAGAAGGGGGAAATCTAATTATTCAGCATTAGAGCAGTCTAAGTGTTGAAAGAATTCTCCCTTGTGCCACAAAGAAGGGAAAGGGAAAAAATGACCGGTGTGTACAGAGGCTCTGGGCTGCCTTGGTGGTTTGAGAGAAGCTTCTGGTTCTATTTTAATGAGACTTTGGGGTACAAAGGGAACTGGAGCTGATCTCTCACTTAACAAAGCCGGAGGAGAGAGCAAAATGGGGCCGTGTCCCCAAAGCTTTCATCTCCAAACTGGTGTGAGGCAGTGCTGCTCTGGGCTGGGAATGTTTCAGCCTCTGCCCTGGCAGGACATCACTTGGCACTTTTTTTTTATCTGCTTTTGAGCTGTGTGTGACATCTCAGGTCTGGAGATGCTCTGTCTTTGTCTGCACCATCTCAGACCTGGAAATATTGTCTTTGTCTGTACCAAGTGCTGCCCCCGAGCTAAGGAGCCCCTAGAGGGCTTGGGGGGTCTTTGTGCTCCCTTTCCAAGCCCTTGGAGAGCTCAGGGGTCTTTGTGCTCCCTTTCCAAGCCCTTGAAGAGCTCAGGGGTCTTTGTGCTCCCTTTCCAAGCCCTTGAAGAGCTCAGGGGTCTTTGTGCTCCCTTTCCAAGCCCTTGGAGAGCTCAGGGGTCTTTGTGCTCCCTTTCCAAGCCCTGAGGGTGCTCAGGGGTCTTTGTGCTCCCTTTCCAAGCCCTTGGAGAGCTCAGGGGTCTTCATGCTCCCTTTCCAAGCCCTTGGAGAGCTCAGGGGTCTTCGTGCTCCCTTTCCAAGCCCTTGCAATCCTATGGCTGGACTAAGCAGATCAGGCCAGCTGTATGTTTACTATTTGTGTAGATAAGCCTTTTATCTCTTCATGTGTCTTTGGGGAAGGGCCTGTCCTGTAGGAGTGGTTAACACTTGAGAACGTGAGCCCCTGCCATCCACAGGAGCTCCTTGGCTGAAAAATGACCTTTTTCTCCTGCAGGTGACACCCCTGGGTATCCGATGGGGGAGATGGACGTGAGGAATTTTCCTGGGAACAGGAGATCTGAGCGGAGCAGGAGATAAAAAACCGAGCTTTTTAATCTCATTAGTGGTTTATAAACCAAACTGTTGTCTTTTTCCAGCGGAGCACGCTTGTAGCAGAGCTCAGATTATCTGGATTGCAGCTGGGGGGACACAAAGCCGGGCTGCCCACGGCTCAGCGCCAGCTGATGCAGCTCTGCTGGAGTCCACGGAGCTGCTCCTGTCAGAAGCAGCGCTTGGAGTGATTTGCATTTAATGTGCTCCCGCAGGGTTTGTCTGTCGCTGCCAGGCTGTGCTTTTATGTGGCCTTTCCATTCATTGTCTCCCTTGGCCGGCGGTGGCTGAGATTGGGAGTGAACAGAGCGGCCAGGTGGATTCCTGGCACAGTTTTATTGGGTGTGAAGAACAAAATGCGTGTGAGAGCCAGATAAGGAACGTGTGCCCTGTTCTGCCTTCTGCAGGCACTGCAGTTGAAAGGAAAAAATATATTTTTAAATAGGTGTAGTGCTGTTTCCAAGCTGATTTTCATCTTGGACTTGTTGAAATGACAACTAAAACCGAACAAAGCTTCTTAAATTTGAATGTGAAAAGGGACACGGCTCAAGATGTCTCTATTTAAACACCGAGTGCTCTCAGTTTAAACACTGAAGTGGAAGGGTTTCGAGTGGCTGTGGATCCCAGCACTTCATGGGCAACACAGGAAACCTCTTGGATGGTTAAAACGCTTGCTGGAGTAGCTCTTGCTAAAGCTGGTGTCTTAAATACCACGGCTCAAATTCCAGGTGCTTGAAAACCACTCCCAAACCCAGTGTTGCTCTGTTTCTTTCTAAATGCATCTTAATTTTGACGTTTGTTTCCAGGAGATCCTGCAGTGGCTGCTTTAGGCTGGTTGTGTTTAGGAGCTCTCCGAGCAGGGCTTTGGCAGCCTCCCTTCCCCCCATTTGTGAGCCTTCCACGAAGTGCAGGAATTGAAGGAGTTCAGCTCTGCTCTGATGTCAGCCTGTCGTTCCTCTCTGATGTTTATGGATGCCTCTTATTTCTCCTGTTAGTCAGTGAAGGCCTAAACGAAATTATTCCGGGCTGTAATTTGAATGCCAAGTGTAATTACCGCCGAGATGATCTGCTTACTAATGCTCTGCACTCTCTGGAGACATCTCCTCCTCCTGAAGGGTGAGCAGGAATGGAGATGAGATTTGCTGGAGGCCAAAACCCGTGAACCCTGCCCACAAGGGAGGGTTTTCTTTTGCCTTCTTTGAGATGTGATGAAACTTTATATAAGAGGGTGTGATTCGTGGCTAAAGGGACTCTTTGGAGCGTGGGAGTAACTGAGCCTCTGATTTGTGGCATAAACCCTGCAAGAGGGCTCAGGTGAGCTCGGTGTAGTCAGGGTTTATATATTTTGGGAGTCAGCATCTCCCGGGTTGTGCCCTCCTGAAGATGAGTGTCGGTGGCCGGCTGGATGATTTTGCACCATTCTGGGCTCAGAGCAGATGCTTCTGGGGTTTTTATGCACCACAATTGCTTGATAAAATTCAGAAATTCATCTGTCTGTGTGCCATCCCTCGCTGCTGGTGCAGCTGTTAGGCTGCGGGCTCTGCTTCCCCAGTGAAAAACCCCTCTATTTATAAAACCTGTGAAACGGCTTTTATTTAATAAGCATATTTTAGTACTCCTAAATCTGATGGTGTATTAGCGCAGTGGAGTGGGATGAAGCGGCTCAGGCGGCTGCAAAACTGCCAGAGAGGATTTGAATCTGATTTTAAAATGGGAATTGGGCGTCTCCATTTGCTGCGTGGGTCGGGAAGGATGAGGATGGCAAAGAACATCTCTGGGGTGGACAAAGAAAGCACAGGGCTGCTGGTCCTGTTCCTACACAGCTTTAACAGCTTGGCAGAGGCACCTAAAAGTCAATTCAACAACTTTGGGATGAGAAAACTTTCTGAAGGGTCCTTTGTGTCCCCTGTTGGTGGGTTTACATTTGGCTTTCCTTTTTCCATTGGCTTCTGGCTCCCTCCAGACTCAAGAGGGAGAAGAAAACCGATCACAGCAACCTCCAAATCCATGTTAATAGTTTTACTACGAGCATGCTCCGAGATACGTGCCGGGTGTGTGTTTAAATATGAAAAGAAACGAGGCAGAGTTTTGTTGGTGGCAAAAAAAAAAAAAAAAGCAAAAAGCAAAAAAAAAAAAGCTGCTCCGAGTAACAGCTTGGTGTGTTCAAATCCAAATGTGCTGCTTCCAAAATGCCATGAAACGTGTGTGTAGCATTTGACTGTCTGTGTGCCATCTGTGTGTTTGCTGGTGGAGCTCTGAAGAGCTGGCTAATCGTTACTGTGTGTTGTTCCTTTCTTTAGCACCCTCGGATCGGAAGCAGAATTCCTGAGATAACGTGGGGGTTTTTTTTTTATTCCTGGGGGTTAACTCAGCTGATTATTCTGCTTTACTGGAACTCCTATCAGAGGAAATGAAGGCAGGAACTCCTACACCTACTCGAGGGTTTTGGATTAAGGGATGAGCCCGTTAAAAAAAGTAAAAAGGTTCTCATTCAAAGGGGGAGGGCTCGGGTTCTACAGCTGAGCAACAAAAGGCACAAGTTCATCTCTCAGTATCAGAGAGAAATTGAATTAATGAAGTGATTGGGGGAGAGAAATGAGGAAATAACATAACGTAGCAGTCTGGAAAAGATTTAGAGTAGAACAAATAAACATTCCAATAATCTGTCAAGGTAATTCAGGGGTTGGAAACGCATCCCTGAGGGATGGCTGCTCTTCCTGGGCTGGAATTCTGATTGTCACTGCAAACCCGTGGATGAATTCCCACTGCTTGTAGCTCTGAACTGTCACCTCCATGGTGATAAATGGCTTTTAGTGGTAATTCTGCAGTTAAGATCCTCCCATCATCAAATACTTGGAATTGCGGTGCTAGCCGGGAATACGGGCAACAAAAGGATAGGTTTGGAACAAAATAGGGAATTTCCCATTAGGTAAATTGGGTGTCTCAGCTGTCACAGGCCTGGCTGGGAGATAAAGTTTTGGAATTTTCTATGTGTATTCCTTCCCAGAGAAAATATTGGAAGGTGTTAGCTGACAGCAGCAGCTTGGGTGAGGTCCCCTCCAGTGCTTACCCCTGGAATTTGTCCTACACATGGAATTTTATGCTTCTGAAGATTTACACTCACGTTGACAAGATATCTTAAATTTTCAGAAGCCGATGGGCATAAATCCTTGGGAAAGGAAGATCCTGCTGGGGATTGGGGCAGAATAAGGAGTGCTTTAGCTCTTGTCTTAAATTCTTCTCTGCTTAAAGCCACTGAATTGCTTTGAGTTTTACAAGTTCTGGGGAAAAAAAAACGGGAAAAGGGTTTGGTCAGCAAAGTTCAGACGAGTTGAGGAATCTGAAACATTTCACCAGGGAAAATGTTTCCTTAACTCCTGTGAATTGTGTCAAGGGGAGAAGCACAGCAGCCAGAGAAGTGGGAATGTTTTCCAGCTCGGTCTGTAGGACACTGGTATCTCTCCTGCCTATTTATACAATCCCTGTAGCCCTGTGATTGGCAGGCCAAGATAAGCAAGGCTTGTTTGTGCTCCGGGGATGTGAGAGAGGGGTTGTTGGAGGAGCACAGGTACCTCCTGGAGCTGCTCACAGCCTGCTTTGATTTGAAAGGTGTTTACTTGGAATCGATTGGTTTGACTGACGTATTTGTTCCTGTTGATTACTCCAACTCCTTATTAAAACTGTTTGCCTCAATGAAACCAAAAGCTCCACAAATTAATGCCTTGAAAACATAAAATTCTCAGTCTGGTTCTTGCTGTAAAAATGCTGATCCTTAGTCTAAAGCTCAGCTTTGATTTCCTTCACAAGCATATGGTGCAATCCAGTTCTGAGTTCCAAAGAGGCCCAATGCCCATAATCCTGGAATTTTGATGGCTCTACTCCGGTGAAATGATAATTTGCCTTTGGAGTTTGTGATGCCTTTCCCCCACAGGTTTGTTTGACCTTTCTGCAGTGGAGAACGCAGAATTTTCCAGCTGTTATAAGGGGCTGGAGACGTGGGTTAGAAAACTGGATCTGCTGATGGACAACAAGGCTATTCCTGAGCCTTGGAGAGAGGGGAATTTTATAAATAAAGTGTTCTGTGAGTTAGGGTTTGGCAAGCCATGGGGGGAATGTGAAACCAAGGGCAGGAAGAGGTTGGAGAGTTGTGGTGTGAGATTGCAAAACCGTGAAATAGCAGGGGCTGGAGAGCTGGGGGCAGGGCAGGAAGCTGTGCGTGTCCTGGAATTCTGGTCCTGTTGGAGAGGAGCTTTTCCTGACTTTAACTTCATGGAAAACAGGAATAGCCCCTGTGGGTGCTGCGTGGAGCCTGCCTGGCTGGGAGCTGAGGTTCCACAGCATTCCCCAAGCTCAGGGCTGTGTCCCACAGCTGGAAGGACTCCTGTGAATCCCCCAAGCAGTGTTTGGATACAAAACTCTTTACAGGCAAATATAATCCCAGAGAGAGGATGGAACAGGGAAACAAAGAATGGAGAAAAAAGAGTGGGATTACAACACGTATCTCTAATTCAGTACCATTTATAACCACACTTAGTGATAAAGCAGCCAAACGCTGCTAAAGCTCTTTATTTTTTTTTTTTCTGGAAGAATTTTTGAGGCACTCCCATATCTGTTTGAACGTTTCCTATGCCCTCATCAATGCTCAACGAACGAAGGAGGCTCTGGCTGGGCTCGTGTCCCTGTGTGCAGCTGGGGGATGGAGCTGCAGATAACCAGCTGCTCTCATGGTTTCAATAAACACCATTAAATAATTTGTCTGGGGTTAGCGAGCTCGCAAGTGCTGATTAAGGATTAGATTTGACTCATTTGCTTTAGGCTTCTGAGCTATTTAAGTGCTTATTTCACCATGAGAGAGCAGCATATGTTCACCTCAGAGTGCCATTGAGGGAGCTCAGGGTAAGAGCCTCAGACTGGGATGCTGAGGGTGGCTGACTCTTGGCCTCAGTGAGGCTGGCACAATCCAACAATAACACGCATTGCTATGGCTCAGTCTTCTGGTTTATGCGGCAAATGGGAATTTCCAGAAGGTTTCTGTCCCAGAGCCTGCATTTAACATTGCCTCAAAGAATAAAGACCGTATTTTTTCCAGAGAAGCTGATCTGGTGACATTTGTAGACAAGTGGGATGAAAATTTACCGGGAATATCTCAATTTCTTCTCAGAGCAGGCCGGGTTGAAAACAGTCAGGGCGGTGTGAACTCACAGACTTCTCCCAACCCTTTCCAGCTCGGATCCCACTGAATCTGTGCCAGGCTGCTGTGGCCTGGCTGCCAGGTTTCATGGAAGCGTGGGGGATGTTCCAGCCACGTGGGCAGATGTTTGCACACCTCCAGGGCCCGTGGGTGCACAAACACTGGCCAACACCTCGTGTCCGGCATGCCAGGAGCTCTCGTGCCACGAGGTCTCAATCCCAGCCACGGATCAGGCAGGAGCAGCTCTCCTGGATTCACGGCTCTTGCTTTGCATATTTAGATGATGATCACCCCCTGCCTTCCCACACAAACCCCCTCCCTTCCTTTCCTCTGGCAGGCAGGGCCGGTTTCCATGGAGCTGCTTCATCCATACCTTTAGGAAACCTCTTTTTTCAGTTCCCCTATAGACATAATTCGGGGTTTCTATGGCAACGTCTCGGGAGGGAAGGCCCCCGTGATGTCTCCAGCGAGTGTGGAGCGATCCCTGGCACCCCCTGTGTGTGGCTGGGAGCTCCTGATGGCACCGTGCTCTGCCCTGTTCCTTATTCTGGCTCGTGGTTAATATGGTGGAAAAAAAGAAGCCTGAGGGACTGCCTGGCTTAATAATGCTCAAACTCTGAAAGTCACAGCTCGAAAAAAGAAAAAAAAAAAAGGGAATTTCAAGATTCAAGCTTAGCTGTGCCACGTGTGTAGCCATAAAGGTATTTGAGACGAAAATGGAATGGTGTAATAAACTTCATTCGCTGTCAGTGAGTATTCTAGAAGGATAGTGAGTCCTGGAGATCCATAAGCTTTCGGTTTTAATATTTAAAGAACTTTAAAAGAAATATATTAAACGTGAATTATTTAAAATATTTAAACTGATTGTGTATCCAGAGGAAAAAGAGGTTTTTTTCCCTACTTCCAATATTTTTGGGAGGAGGAAGAAAGTAGAATATTCACTGTAAATTATGCAAAGACCAGGACCAACAGAACTGTGTAATTTCAGGAGAATCAGGAAGTGGAGCTGGTTTGTGTTGGAAGCAGAGCAGGGATCAGGACACGACTGGAGTTGAAATGGCAGAGTCTGATCCGAGCCTCTGCGAGCCGTGGGGCTGATATGGAAAATCCAGACTGGGGCTGGTTAGAAAAGGACACCACACATTTTTGGGACAAAACACGAAGGCAGGTCTTAAACTCCCTGGAACAGAGTGGGGGGACACATTTTTTCCTACACCACCCAGCTGCTTGAACTTTAATCTGAGTTTTGGGGAAGAACTTGTATATTTAATGATAATGATTGATCTCTTATTTGTGTCACTGAAGACAAAGAGTCAGGAACAGCCACGTTCATGTTCCCACGTCCCCCACACTTCCAGGGATGCTTCACTCGTTCTGATCGAGGTGATGGGAGCTTTGGATGCTCGCAGGGATTTCTGAATCACATCCTGTGACTCCAGTCTTGAAAGATCCTTTGAAGGATTCCAGAGAAGGAAAAGGGGCTCGAAAGTCGCCTGAGGAACTCAGCCCTGGCTGTGTGTCAGTCCAGTGATTCGGGACTGTATTCCAATGGTATCGTAATATTCCAACGGGATTGTATTCCAAGGGTGTTAACTGAGAGGAAAATGGGAAGGCTCTGCTAATGACTCATAAACTGAGGGTAAATTCTGTGAAGTTCTGGGAGTTTGGCTGAAGTGCTGAATTCGTTGAAATGAGCGTCTGGAGGTGGATCATCAACCGCTGCGTTAAAGGAAAGATGTGAACCTTGGGAAATGTGAGCCTTCTGCTGGAAAACTGCGGCTCTTTGTGTTCTTGTCACTCTCCTTTTCCTGAAGCCGGAGGCGACTCACGTGGAGTGTGCCCCGGGAAGGGATCAGCCCCACGCTCACGTGCATCCCTGCTGCTCGGAGCCCCGGCAGCCGCTGCTCCACACCGAGAGCTCCACTCTGCTCCTGCTGCGGATTTTCATTCCCATCGAGTGAAGAAACTCGTGTCAAAGCCAAATTCCCGCTGCAGCTCCCACTGATAATCCTGGGGAGGCGGGAGGAAACCCCTTGGAGCATTCCCCATGTTTTGCACATCAGCCTGCTGCTCTGGGGTGAAAAAGGACGTGTGGGACCACTGGTTGCTCCCGAAAAATTGCACCTTTAATGTCCTCTGTGTTAAATGAACTCCTCTCACATCCCTTTGCCTTCTGTCCCAAAACCAGTTGCTGCAGACAAATGTCTCTTCAGAGGAAGCACCACGTGGGGGACACATCAGGATGTCACTGGGATGTGCCCGAGATCCCCCCTTGGCAGCTGCTGGTCCTGCTGGTGCCCGTGGCAGCTGCTGGAGGAGCAGTTGGTGCTGCAGCTGCTTTCTGTGCTGGCTGAAGTGCAGGGGCAAACTCAATTTCCTGCAGTTTCAGACAGATCAGGGCCAGAGTTATAAATGTGAACCTCGTTAGCCACACTCTGGTTTGGTGCCTCTGGCTCTGCAGCCGCTCCTGGGATGGTGGGAAGGGAGTCGTGGAATCTCCTGCCTGCTTCTCCCGCTTTGTTCAGCAGGATTTCCTAGGATCTGCTGATCCTCCCACCTCCGCTCGCCCCCTCCCTCTTTTCTGTCCACAACAAATCCACGCCGGGTGGGCTTTCCCTCCAGCACCGCTGCAGCTCCCGGAGGGGGTGGGATAAATGATCCCAGAGCTTTGTGTCAGAGGTTTTCCCGATGGAGATGGCCAAAGACGACTGCCCAGGCTCTCTGCTGAGTGTTTAACCCCGTAAGTGCTGCACCACCACGTGCATTTCAGGCTGGCTGTTGGAAATGGGTGCTCTCCTGGGCATTTTTGATGTAAAGTTTGGCAATTTTAGTTCAAAAACAAACAAAAAAAATCAGCTGCCAGAAAGAAGTGTGAGTAGAGGATGTGCAGCAGTGGGCATTAAACAGGTTTGTTGATTGTAACTGGTGGGGGTTTTTTATATGGAACAGCAGCAGTTCCCTGGATGTGTTTGTGAAATAAGCTGCAATGAATGTGGAGGGGGTTGCTGCTGGAGTGTCAGTGCTACACAGAAAAAGAATTGCTGCAGTTCAATTTTGTAAAACACTGATTCTTGGACAGGGATGTAAAGGTGAAATGATGTGTATGGTCGTGCATAGTGTAAATATCAGCCTATAGTAGAATTATATGAATGTTAGATGCTCTTTTATCCTCTAAAATAAGCTCAGTGGTGACTTGTGACAGATGGAATTGGTGAGAACAGTGTGAAGGGATCTCAAGAATCTGAGTGCATAAAAGCCTGTTGCTTCAATTGATATTCACATCTTTTAGCTCATTAGTGCCTTATTCGAGTGAAATAATGGATCTTTGTCTCCTTCTACTATATCTGGTTTAGGTTTAGTTTTATTCTGGATCCTCGAAGTTCGTTACCTGGGAGGTAAATGTGATTTTCTGCATTGCTTCTAGGCCAGTGGAAAAGATTTGACCAGAGACAGAGCTGTGCATCAAACCTGTGCTGTTGGTGGTTCTCGTTGGCCCCTACACCCAGGTCATGTTTGCATAACAAACTTAAATTTGAGATGTCCAAAGTGATTGAGACAGATCGGTGTCACATCCGCTGCTGTCCCAGGAAGGAACATTCCCCCTCTGGAATGGAGCCTGTGCCGCTTCCAGGTGTCCTGGCAGAGCTGAGGTCAGCTCTGGTGGTGGGGAGGGGACTGAGAGGCACTGACTGAGCCCCTCTTAACCCACGAACAGCCCCAATGCCTTGTTGGGAATTTTGTCCCAGACTGGGAGGGAACACTGCAGTGTTGTGCTCTACTTTTACCTCTCCATTTGTTTCTCCCCTCTGCCGATGCCCTTATTTAAGAGAATTTTGGGTTTTTTTTTTTCAAAAAGGTCCTTTGATACAAGTAATTTGCATTTTTCTGTTCTTCTGGTCTTGATTTTTTGGCATAGATTCGTTAGAGAAGATGCCTTGTGCCAGCACCTGCTGAGAAAGGGCGTTCCTGCCATGCTCCCTTCTGTAAACATCCAATTCCTGCAGTGGTCCTTGAGTTTGATGTGGGAAACCCCAGCCAGCAGTGCCATGGGATGCACATTCCCTACTCCCAGAGCAGGGCTGGAGTGTGTGTTCACAGGACTGGGTTGTGTTTTCCCTCCTCCAGAGGACAGCTGGATTCCCTGGAGCTGAGAATCTCAACCCTCCATGAATTCTTGCTGGTTTGAGGCTGACAGATGATGATTATTTTTATTTGTGTGACAGGAACCTTCTGGATGTCTGGAGCAGATGCTGTTGAATCCTCACTTCTTGAGGGGGAGAGACTCAGCCTGCTCATCCATCTGCCTGGGCTTCTGCCTCCTTATTAGGGGCTCGGAGTTTGGGTTTAATGGGCAGATTGTCGGGATCTGAGCTGTTTGGGGATGCATTTTCACGTCTCAGGCACACAGCTCTTCGTGTTTGTATATTTGATTTGTCCATCTCAGCTTGGGAAAATGCAATAACAGCACTGGCACAGCACTCAGTTCCACGGAGCACAAGTATGTTATAAAGCAATTAGAAATTAGTCTTATCCCTGACTTGGTTTCAGCTGGGATCAAGTTCTTTCCTAAAACCAGGACAATCCCAAAAACCTGCTTAGTGTGGAAGTGGAAACTTCACTGAAATTTGGTGAAAGTTCTGTAATATTCAAGGATTATCTGAAAGTCTTTTTGAGCTGTGACTGGGCAGGGACCAAGTTTATGAGTACAGACAATTCTTTCCTCTCCATGCCCCAGGTTTTTTTTAGGTAAAAGCTGGTCAAAGTATTAATTACTTTTACCATTTAATTAATTATTAATTACCTGTGCCGCTCTGGAGGGGAAGCCTTAATTCACCACCTTCAAACTCTCCCTGGGATTCTGATGATAATTCTTTGTTGTGCTCTGAGCAGAAGCTTGAAGCTCATGAGCTGCTTCCAGCATATTTAAACCAAGGGACAACTCATAAATTTAAGGTCACTTCAGAGATAATTTCCCATCTTTATGTGAAGACCAAAGATGCAACAGGTCCAATCTCTTAGGGATCAAACTTAGGATCATTCTCTTTGGAGGCAGTTGAAGTGGGAGAGAAAGAGGATCAACAGGTCCTCCAAATTTTGACAGACTTGCTGCTTTCTTGGTTCATAATTAGTATTTAAATAAAAAGTTTTACTCTTTAAGGACTATGCTGAGCAATTGGAAGTCATCCTGCTATCAGTGCCATTGTAACTATGCCTTAATTATAAACCCCATCGGTGATTTCAGATCCAAATCAACCACTTCAATGAGCTCTGTGCCTTAAATTTAATTATGAGAGGTTTATTCACCTCAGGCACGCTGATGTGTGGGGTAATTGCCAGATTCCAGTGTATTAAAAAAGACATTTATCTCATGCCTCACCGAGCTCCCGCTTCGTGGGGCCTTTTTTCTTTTCCTCCTTCTGTTTAATACATGCCTTTTCATTACAACTTTGCAAAGGTGTCATTGTGCAGTTCAGCCCGAGGCAGAGCTGAGGCCCAGCAATATCATTTTTTTTAGAAAATAATCTCGTGAGCGTCACTGTTTGCTCCCGTCTCGCAGTGGGAGGGAAGGAGCACGCAGGCAAAAGTGAATGGCAGATGTATTTATAACCCATGAAAAGGTTCTGCAAGGAGCTCGGTGTTGGCTCCTGCACAGGTTATTGACTCAGATGCTGAGTCTGGCCTGCATAATTTTGAAACTAAGAATCAGAAGTTGGAAAAACTGAATTCATGGTTCGAAGATTTCGTCTCCGCCCGCCTTCCGACTCTGTTCCAAGCGGAGTGACGTCCTTTGGAATGGGCTTTTTCTCCCCTGCCGCTCACTAGAGCTGGAATTTGAGCCTGAAAAGAAGATGTGCTGCTTGTGAGTTGTTAGTTCAGTCTTGAAAATAGCCTTGTGTAGAAGTTAAAAGGTAAAAAAACCAAACTTACTTAAGACAAGTTCAAATTACAGATGTCTTGGAGGGATCCTATTTCCACAGAGGCATCCACACCCCTTCCCTGTGTCCTCTGTGCCTCCTGCTCCGTGCACAGCTCTAAAATGAGCGTTCTGAGCATCCAGAAACTTCCAGCTCTGAGAAAAGCCCCCTTGAGTTTGCAATTCAGGCTGGGCCCAACGAGGGGTGTGGAAGCTTTGGAAAGCTCTCAATCAGTTGATGCTCAGGCAAAGATGACTTGAGGCAGCTGGGTGGGAGGTTTCTTGGGGTTAAAGAGATGCTTTTTGTGTGTGGCTGGTGAATTTATCGGGGAAAACAGCAGTGCTCAGCACGAAAGCACCTGGCAATGTTTTGTGGCAGCTACAGGAGCTCAGACTCTTGGAATGTTGAAAGTGATGCCTGTGTTTGACAGGGTGGCCGGGGCAAGGAACCCTTTCCAAAGCCAACTTTGGAATTCCTATATGGGTCCTGCTGCCCCAGGGCCACTGGAGGCTGCTTTGGGTCTGCCAGTCTGGTCTGGGGCTGGGGACTGAGGGAGGCAGGGATAGGAAGCTGGATCGAGTCTAAAATGCTTCTCCTGTTAGGGGTTCATGGCACATCCGAGAAAACCCCAGGATGAACAAGCCATCCATATGGGGACCCAAATCACAATTTATAGGGTGAAAGAAACAGATTTCTAACATAAATTCAAGATCACAGAATATTCTGGGTTGGAAGGGACCCACAAGGATCATCGAGTCCAACTCTTAAGGGACTGAACCCACAACTTTGGCACTTTCAGCACCAGGCTCTGACCAACTGAGCCCATCTCAGCGATGCCCCTCTTCAAAAAATAGGTGACAAATAAAAGCCACTCTTCAGCAGGACGAAGGAAAAAGCACAACCTCTCTACCAGCTATCTTTTAGTGCTGCTACATGTGGGTCATTTTTATTATTTTTAGGATTATCTGGTTTTTTTTCCTCTTCACATAGTGTTGCACGCAGCAGTGTCGTGTTGCACTCGTCTTGGCCCTTGGTTTAAGGTGGAATTTGACCATAAATTCATGTCCTTACATTTTGGAACTCACCCCTGCCTGGAGCTTGCAGTGAACGTGTGGGAATGGCCATGAAATCTGATGGGAGCTGTAAACAAAAAAAGCAGAGACAAACAGCAGAGGTGCAATATTGAAGTAGCCAGATTTATGTTTAACTTGAGAATATTTTCCCGTTGTTTGCAAATGGAGTTACAGTTCAGACGTGGCAGGAGAGAAATTGCCATCGTGTAGATAACAGAATTGGAGAATTCTGAGAATTAAAGCTCAGCAAACAGTGGTGGCACCCCCTGCTCAAATTTAATAAAGAAAAAAAAAGGACAGGGAGATTGTCAGACACACAAATTATTCCTTTCCAGCAAAACAGATTTTCCAGCTCACAAGCAGTTGGATTCCAGTGCCTTAGCTCTGATCAGGAAGAATTAATAAGGAACTACTTATTTTTCTGTTTTCCACCTTGAAATGGATGCTTGCTTTGTCCTGCAGTTGCTCTTGTTGGTGACAGGACATGGAATTTTCAGCTCCCAGAGCTCAGCTGAACTCCTGAAGTCTCCTGGACTGTACATTCTGACAGACTTTGGAGATCACCATGTGACTTATGTTCTTTCTTAAATTAAACTTACCCAGCTCTAATACCTCAGGCAGCTCTCTTAATCTCAATGTTATCTGAAAGGAAATTGAGGCAAAATGTGAAAGGGCTTTTTCTGAAGGACAAAGGAGCAAAAAGCAGGAACCCTGATATCCAGGCTCTCAGCAAGAGTGTAACCAGCTCATGCCTCATCTCCTTGGCTTTCAGTAAAAAATAAAGCTTTTTTGGGCAGTTCTCCTTGTAGAAATTGGTTGCAAACCTGTGTGAATTGCTGAGAGATTATTTACAGGTCAGGTGGTGTGTGGTGCAAACCTCTGTGCTGACAGATAAAACCTCTTGGTGCTGCTCAAACATAACATCATTTTTGGGTACAAATCTCCGTATATAAAAGCAGGAATTAGGATTGTTCAACGTGACTTAAAAACCCAAACAGCTGGAGAAGCATCACCTGTTTGCTTCTTTACTATTTGTATCATCAAAGGGAAGAAAATGGGGGAAAAAAAAAGTCTTTTAGTTGATGGTCATGGGTGGTGTTTGTAGCCCTGGGGATATTTGGAATAAAGTCCTGCTGGGCACTTCAGGGCGACCTTCCCCAGGGCTCCTGACTCTGACCTTGGCCGAGACTCTCTGCAGGGTTTGACCTTGTTTGACCCCAAAAGCCTCACTAGGACATAACAACGATGATCTGGAGGGGAAATTGGGGCAGCAGATTTCTGGTGACACCACCTGACAGCTCCAAGCCGTTCCATGAAACGATGAGCATTGTGCTGAGCAGTGTCCTCAGCAGCTGCTGGGATGGGAGAGCCTCTGGCACGTGGAGTTGTGTATGGAGCTCATTCACAACCTGAGCTGGCACAGGGACCCACCCGAGGCATCCTTGGCAAGGGAAAATGCAGGAGCAAACTGCTGCTGGGAAGACTCTGCAGAGCTGCAGAGCTCCTCCATGCTCATTTAGGGTAACCTCTACCCGGCCAGAGATTGTTGATTATTTCTAGATGGATGCTGCAGGCGTGGCAATGTCTTACCTGTGCTGCTACACGTGCTTTTTATGCAAACCAGAAACACGGATATGAGTTTTCTGTGCATATTTCATGCACCAAACACCTCTTTTTGGCATGTCACACACATCAGCAGAGGGAGACTTGCCTGTGCTGTGTGACAGGTACACGTTGAATGCGTGCTGGGGGTGGGGAGCTGCACTTGGATGGCTTCATTTCCATAGCACAAGTGCGGGATTAGGAGTGTGAATGGCAAAGGCAGCTGCAGGAGGAGAAGGGTTTTCAGTTGTCCACGAAGGGTTTTTTCAAATGGCTCTTTGGGAGACGGTGAGGAAAAGTGACAGATGGCCTCAGGCATTTGCCTCATTGCGGGCACAGGCTCCAGCAGCTTTGTGGAGAGCTGAGGTGATGGACAGCAATGGTATTTGTAAAGCAATTTCTACATGCTTAGTATAAAATGAGTTTATTAATGGTAGGAGAGAACCTTTTTCTGTCTCTCTGTAAGTCAGTGGAGTTTTGGTGGTTTCTATCTGGCCTCGTGCAGAACAACACTCAAACCTTTTCCTGGCAGACATTCCCTTCCTGTGTGTTTTTGTAGGACAAAGAGGTGTTCTTTCTCTTGCTGCTCCACAAAGGAAAAAAGGAAGGTGATGGCAATTGTTTCAGGATTGTTTTTGTCTCAAACACAAGGCAGAAAGCAGAAATAATTCAGAACACTCCACTTCCAACCGTGCTGTTGGTAGAAAATCATGATCCAGAGGTAACACTGATTTATCTTCCTGGATGGGGAGCAGATCTACGTCACCCCTGTTTATGGGAAGTGGGTGCTGCAGGAATTGAAGTTCAGCTCTGGAGTTGTGCTGATCAGGGAAAGCCTTTCCCCACTGTGTTTTGAACAAAAAATCAGCTGCATCCTCCTCAAAAGAAAAGCGACTGATCTTGTGAGAGCCTCAATCACCGGCCCGGAGGGCGTTCTGTGACAAAACCCTCCTTCTTTTTCAACTTGGAAAGCTTTTGTTTTGTCCAGGTGCTGAATGGAAGCAAATTCCACAACCTGGCAGCTCTTGCCTGGGTTCAAAGCAGCAAACTTGGCTGACCTGGGCCGGTGGAGCAGGAATTTTAACTGGAGAGGGAAGAATGCATTGTTCAGAGACCTTTTGTACCTACAGGCCTGTTCTCCTGTGCTTAATGGTGTGCTGGGAGCAGTGATCCATTAGCTAAGTGCTGTGCAGGGAGAGGAATTCCATGGAATTCCTTCATATACTGCAAACCAAATCCCAGGCTCTTATGGAAACTCATTCTAAGGGATCACCCTGTTCTGTGAGGGACTGAATTTAATTGATCCTTGATCCCCTCCGTTTGATGTAGGTGAAAAAAATCAGCTTCCCTTTCTGATGCTCAAGCAGGATCCCTCGATCAGTGTAAACAGGCAGTGCCAAACAATTCCCTCCAGTTCTAAAACGCAAAGAGACCTCAAACTGTCAAACAGGTTCTGAAACCTTTGCCCTGTTGCTGTCTCCTGATGGATTATTATTGCCAAGCCGTGACATTGATTTAATTTGTATTGCTTGCTATCTTTGGCTCCGCTGTCCCCTTGAATTTGGAGAGAGAACACTGCCTGAAGAAATTAACTGTGAAAGTACTGACCTGATGCTGAAAAAACACTCCGTTGTGCTGTTGGAATCACATCTGACAGCTGCTGGAATTCTGGGGGGTATCTGAAGCATCTGGGGACTGCTCCTGTGCGTGGGGTCAGAATGGAGATGCCTGGTGCAGCGTGGTGCTCTGTTAGCAACAGCTCAGGGGTCGCAGTCTTTAATGGTCGCTGCTGACACGAGAATTATTTCTTGTGAAAGGGAAGGCACAAATGGACATTAATCTTTAGTTAAAGCCTCCTATAAATCAGAATATCTGTATAGATCAACCTTTAAGCAGAAAGCTCTGTTGGAATCAGCCTTTTTTCCATCTCTTGTGTTGTTAAAATGGGTGATATTACAGATATTCACCGAGTTTTGGCTCTCACAGCAGAGCTTGGACACATATTGTTGTCCACAGGGTTGGTGGTGGCACTGCTGTGATCCCAGCAGGAGCTGAGAGTTCCTGCTCCTGATTTTCGGGATGGGTGACCTCCTGTGCTTCACTGGCACACGTGGGCTGTGCTCTGCACTGACCACAGGGATGTGCACACCTCGTTTGAATCCAGAGGCCAAAGAACAGATGAATTGAACTCCTATGCCAGACAGCAATTTATTCAATTTATCCATCCAAACGCTGGTTTCCCGCTGAGCTTTAATTGAAATATTGCACCAAACAGGGAAAACTTGAGCCACAGGAGCGTGTCCACCTCACTTTGTCCCAGGCTGTCGCTATTTCTTGCCCTGCAGCCTGGGAAATCGGTGTCATCTGCCTTGTGGCAGTGCTGGGCTTCCAGAGGACAACACGTGCGGGTGTCGGGTGTCACCCAGCCCGACCAGAAAGGGCTGTGCCTGGTCAGAGGAGAGCAACTGCTGGCTGGGAGGGCACTGAAATAGGAATTGTTACTCAACACATGCTGCTTGCAGAGGGTTCTCATCTGTCAAATTGTCATAGAACTCATCCAATTTAAGCTGCAAGGACCAAAGGATGGCTGAAGTCCTGGTGGGAGTTCCACTTCCAAAGAAAACGTCACTGTTCTTGCAGGAGGATGTTCGAAAATGAAAGTAAATGCAGATAAATACAGCAGTTTTTCGTTTAAAAATCACGAAATTACTCCAGAATTTTCACACCAAAAAAAAAACCCCAACCAACCACAACAAAACCCTGCATATCCTGGAATTTTGGAAAATCCGAGTTTTGACCTAGCAGGGTCATGCCTGAGTTGCAGGTTTCTCAGGCAGAAGCTGCCACTTCCAGCTGTGTGCAGGGGAAGGGAAATAAGTTAAACACGATGTCGAACTGTAGGAAAAGGGGAATTCTGCTTGAATTCTTCCAAGGCTGCGAGTGCTCCCATATTCCTTCCTGAGCTGGCAGAGCTTCCGTAGCCAGATGTGCATCTGGCTTGGTTTGTCTTCTGAAGAAGTTGTAATGTATTTCCTGTTAAAAATACATTACGCTATATTTCCAGCTTAAAAATAACTGCTTTTGATTAATAAAAGTGTTTTTTTTACAGTGTACTCTCAGTGCCAGCTGCTTCTCTGCATTCACCTACCATTTTGCTATCCCTTAAACACACGGGAAAGCCCTCATGGAAAAGTCTGCCAAAGATTCTGGGCTGGCATTAGTTCGTGTTCTTCCTTCAGGGAAGGGATTTGCATTTTTTTCCACGGGATTTTTCTTTCCTGATTGCTTCGTTTGTAAGTCCCTCTTCTGAGGACGCTGGAGGGTATCTGAGCAGGAGGAAGGCAGCGAGGCTGTCGATCAACCCGAAGCATTGACAAGCGTTTGTTGCTCGAATAAATCCATCATTAAACGGATCATTAAATGGCAGGAACAGCCATGCAACAGGGCTCTGGCAAGGCTCAGCTCTCCTGGAAGCAGGGAGGTGGTGCTGCCGTGCCTGCTCCAGGAATAGTCCTTGCTCAGGCTGGATTCTCACTCCGGGTCAGGTGTTGGAGCTGGATCTCATGGCAGAGCTTCTCTGTTTTATCACAGAATCCAGCAGGTGCCCAGCATCCCCTCCCCAGGATAAAAATGTGCTGGGAATGTTGGAGTGCAAAGAAGTGTTGATTACTAATCCATGAAGCGCTTGGAGTTAAAGGGGACAGTCCCTGTGCCTGCGCCTCGCTCCAAAGGGCGAGCACTCCCAGGGCACAGCAGCCGTGAATTATTTCCTTTTTCGCGTATTAAGGAAGTGGGAAATGATCTTTTCTTGAAGTGATTTGCACTGAGTTCAGCGAGGATGAAGGTGAAGAGTTTGTGTTGACTGTGGCAACAAAAATCACCCCGGTGACAGCACCAGCTTCCCTTGCATAACAAGGTGGTTACCAAACACTGCCCTGCCACAGAGCAGCCTTGATGAGTCTCTTGTGGGTTAATTAAATAATTGCCACGGGGATTCTGAGGGTTTGCAGTGTCCACTGTGCAGTTCGTTGCTGAAGGATCGTGCCAAAGTGCGAGCTTTGACCCTCGTTTGAACTTCTTCCTGCAGTTAAATGAGAATCTTGTGCAGCTGACGGAAGATTCCACGGGAGATCAAACTCATTAATGCACGGAATAAAACTTTATGGTGACCTCCAAAGGGCTGCTCATCCCTTCCCCCAAAAGGAGGGAGGTGGACTGTGTGAAATTGGTTAAAATTCAGGAATGATACCGTGGGGGTTTGATTCCCAGATGCATTGGGAAGAAGATAAAATGTAATTTTTGGAATTGAGAGGGAGCCAGTCGTGTCATGTCTAGGCGGCTTCTGACGGTGTGGTGGTGTGACAGAAATCGTGGCAGCACTGGCTCAAGTGCTCAGGTTCCAGTTTTTCCAGAGGAGGGAGAAAAGGGATCTGCCCCCGAGGCAGAGAAGATGCAAAGCTGCTCATGCAAGCCTGGAAATATTGGCATTTTTTTTCTAATCTGTAGATTTTTTTTGTTCCTTGGGCTTAAAAAAGAAAACAAACCACACGTGTTTGACTTTCTTTTTTTAAGTGGGTGTTTGCAGAAGGCATTCTGTTTGTGTGTGTGCACCTGGTGCATGGATACCAAGGTGACAGATTCTCCAGAAATCCACTTGAAGAGCTGTCAAGCTATTAACTTACAGAATGAGCAGAGCAAAAAGGACAGTACAGAAATTAAATATAGCACTTGAGTATTTAAACCCTTCTGTCATTTGATTGAAATATTTCCTTCCCCCTTGTTCCTGCTGTTATAAATCTTCCTTTTCTGACACATTATCCGTGTCCTAGATGGCAGTTTCTGATGTTCAGAGTTCTTGTGAAGTTTATTTTCAAACAAAACCGAGGCAGTCCACGCAAGAATAACTATTTTGATTGGGGTTGACAAATATTTTCTAACCTGGAGCTAATATTTTTAAAGGTTCAGGCCATTGAACAATGAAAACTACAGCCGTGTTGGGTTGATTTAGAGATGTTTTTGTATTTTTTTTTTTTTTTCTGAGAGCACACTCAAAATTCACACAGCTGAATTTCAGTCACTGCCTGAAAGGATTTAAATTCCGTGTCCCTTTTTTTTTCCACATGAAAATACAGCTTCATGCAGGAGCGCTCGGCGAAATTCAGAGGATCCTGATGGAGAATCTGTCACGACACTTTTCCCTGGTTTGATTTCACCACCGGAATTTTGCAAGCCCTGCCCTGTGGCTGCCGCTCCGAGCGTTTGACCCTCTCTGGAGCTCCCTTAGTGCCTTGATGCCCCAGAACCTTCCCCCGGTGGTGCCTTTCTCCCGGTGTGAAATCCGATTCCGCTCGTGTCCCTGTCTCTGTGTGGTGTCTTTGTGGGTTCCCGGACCCGAGACCCTCCGTGCCCCACTGTCATTTTGGAAGCAGCACCCGAGAACTCTTTTAAATCAGCTTTCACTCCCGTGGAACTGAGCTAAAAGCCCCCACCGCTTCTGGTGCCACCTGCTGCTGCTGCTGCTGCTTTTTTCCCTGCTCCTCCATCCCCCTCCTCCTTTGGCTTCTCTGCGAGCAGTCAATGGGGATTTAAAAAAAAAAAAAATGAGAGGGGAAAGAAGGCTGAAAGTACCAAGTTCGCCCGCTCCCTCCCTCTCGGGGCGGGCTGGCTGAGCAGGAAGGTGGGACAAAAAAGGGACAACCCAGCCCCATTGGCTTCTCCGGGAGGCTCTTCCCCCTCCTCGCCCCTTTTCCACGCGGTGGATGAGTAGCAGCAGCGTTTTCGGTAACACGAGCCCTGTCCGTGGGGATTAAGGAGCGCGGTCACGCCGGCAGCAGCTGCCCGCGTGTGTCTCGCCGGCTGCGGACACAGAACACGCCGCTCCCGCTGCTCCTTTTTCCTGATTTTTATCCAGTGCTGTTCCCCCCCTCCCCTCTGTTTCTCTCTCTGCCCTCCCCACAGCTCCACGCCGCTCCACTCCATGCTCGCCTCGTCTCTCGAGAAGACCTCGGCCGAGTCTCCCCGGAGCAGCCCCGGGAGGCTTTTCCATCGCCGAGCCGGCAGAAGGCAGAGCGGGGCTGGGCGGGGGAGCTGAACAGCGGCCGAGCCCTGGCTGGCAACCCTCGTGTCGGTGCTGCTCGGCCACACAGCGGGCAGGGGAGGGACTTTTTGGCGGAGGGGAGAAGGAGGAAAGAAACTTGAGACTGGCTTCCCTTGCGGCGTGTGCGTGTCCTGGACATCCCCTCCCCACCCCGCGGGTTGTTAAACGAGAGCACGTGAAGAACATGAGGTTTCCTGCTTGAGAGGGAGGGCAGCGCCGGCCCGGGAGAGGGAGGAGGAAGGAGGAAGGCGAGTCGGGTGGCTCTGCGGTGTGGGTTTACACCCGGAGCGGAGCTAAGAGTGCCTTGGGGAGGGGGGGGGGGGGTGGGAGCAGAAGGAGAAAGGGCGTCCGATGCCAGCTGCCAACATGACAGAAACCCTGCAGCTCCCGGCGCTGCGGGTCCCCGAGCAGCAGGCGCCGGAGGGCGGCTGCGCCTGGTCCAGCTCGTCCACCCCGACCCTGCGCAGGAAGCGCTTCAAGATGAGGCGGATGAAGAACGTGCTGGAGCAGAGCCTGGAGGCCGGCGGGTGCCAGGAGTCTCCTTCCTCCAGCAAGGAATACCTGCAGCTCCCCTCCATTGAGATCACCCCCTCCAGTGACGAGGACACCCCCTGGTCCAACTGCTCCACTCCCAGTGCGTCCCCGCGGCGCAAGCGCTTCCTCCTTCGGAAGTGGCTGCGCGTCCGAGAGAAGAAGGAGTGCAGTGAGAGCAGGTAGGTCTGGCCGCTCCCCCTCCCCTCCTCCCAAGGGGATGCTGTCCACACCAGGCAGGCAGGGTCTGTCGTTCCCCTGGATGTGCTCCTCCCTGGACTTTGTCCTCACCTGGCGGCTGGAATGTGCCGTGGTGTTGGTGGAACGTGCTGACGCTCTCTGGGAACAGCGGTGCGAGGGTCTGTCCCGGCCCCTGGTCCTCCAGGGAATACACACAGCCAGTGGGTGATCAGGCTTAACTTCATCGAGGTGTCCTGAAGAGACCCTTGAGAGAGAGGAGGTGACCTCTGTGCTGGGGTTACCTGTGCAGGAGTGATGATGCCAAACCTTTGCCGGTGTTTTTTGGTGATGTTCATTCCCACCACTGAGATTTTTCCTTGGTATCCTTAGTTCAGCACCGGGACAAAGCGAGGACAAGAGAGAGAAACCAAGCAGCCCAGTGGGTCTGTGTGTCAAGGTGTCTGGGCTCAGCTCTTGTCAGCTTTCCAGACCTGAAAGTCACACAGTCCTTTGGCTCAAAAGGGGACAAATCATTCCCAAAGACCTCCAAGGGCTTGTCAACACAGGGAAGTTAATGCCCAGGCATTGTATTGTGTGGCCACACAGTGATAAAGCCATACCTTATGTAACCCTCTGCAGGGCACACCACATGAGTGCAGTTAACTCTTCCTTTCGCAGGGGACTGGAGCAATCTGCCTTTCCTGAGGCCCCAAATACACAAAACACATTAAAGATTTCTCCAAGAAATTACTATAAATTTATAAATCCTTAGGCTGGCTTAGTGTGGGCCAAGTTTTCTTCCACTGTTTGCAGCTCCCGTGCAGCTGATCTGTGGGGTTGTGCCTGAAAGGATGTTCTGCACTCCCATAAAAAGAGAAATTTTAGCCTTTCTGCACCCACCCTACCACATTGACTCACTGCCTTCTCTGGTGCCTGAGTGTTTACAGGACAGAGCTTTTAATATCCACTCTGATTATGTGATAACTCTTCTTGCATGAGGTCCCTTTAGCAAGGTCAGTCTGTCATCTTATTAATTTTTAAAGAAGTTTCATCAACAACTGCACGCCATTGAGGATCTCATAATCCCTCTCAGCAAGTTAACACTGAAAAACACCTCTTGGTTGAGAAATATTACTGATTTTCATGTAGTCGTGGTGGTAGAAGCAGGGATTCAGGTCCAGCCTACAAAATGGAAAAGATAATGCATGAGGCATGTGCTGAAGTGTCAGCATCTCAGAGTTAAGGTCTGCAGTTCAGAGGACAAAGGATTCAATCCTTCAAATGAATTATTTAATTTGGGTTTATTGATGGTGAATATGTTTGAGACAGAGGCCAGGGCACGTTTCTGTTGGTGTGAATGCATTAGAAGACTTAGTTCCTTCTTGTACACAAGATTTTTCCATGGCCATGCTGACAACTTGCTGCTTATTCACCTCCAAGCCGTTTCTGCCTTAGCCCTGGTGATGTTTTTGAAGCAGTGACTGGAAGAAGGGTGAAGTGGTGGATGGATTAGGTGGCATTAGCATTCCAAAGCCAGCGTGGCACCTCCTTTCTTCACATGCAGCAGGCTCCAAATCGACCCCTTCTGCCACGGGAAGCACGGTGTTTTCAAGTGGAATTTTTCCCTTTCTAGATGGAAAACCCTGCTTTCTGGTCAGTGTGCTGAGCCTCTGGGCTGGCAGAGTGCAGAGAGCATCACTGGGATGTCACAGCTCAGCAGAAAACAACACAGAGGAAGCAGAATCTGTGGGGAGCTGGCCATGGGAAGAGTCATAAACCCTGAAGGATTTTGTGGCATTAATTTGAAGAAGCAGCAGCGTGGGGTAAAATTCACTGTGCCCTGAGTAACACCCGGGTCTAACCCAGCAGGGCAAGGAGCTGTTTTCCTATAAACCAGATTTTATCTGTTTGCTTCCTTTGCTTCAGACTTGGCCAGGGAGAGCGGTGGCTCTTGGCTGCTGCTGTGCTGCTGTGCCACTGCTGGTTGTGCCAGGTGCCACCAGTGCCACTTCTGTGCCACTTCTGTGTCACTTCTGTGCCATCCATGGGGTGAGGGCAGCAGGGCCTCGTGTGCTGAGAGCTGAAGGGTTTTGTCCAGAGCTTCACTCACCGAGCCCTGGCTCGGGGCTCAGACAGTGATGGTGCTCGGCCTGTCCGGGTGTCACAAGGATTCCCAATGTGTGCCATATCCTGTCCTAGGAGTGCAGGTGTGCACATTCCCACGTTTCACCTGGAAAAAGGGGGGAAGTCATCAGGTTGTGGTTCCCGCTGGAGAAATGAACGCAGTTTGCTCCCCATCGCTCCCTTTCTCTGGTTAAATCGCTAACAAGCAATTTAAATTTCATTTTTGGAGCCTGGTAACTTTTACACCCATTCTGTGGCCGGACACCTGCCTGTTTTCTATGGAAGAGTTTTCCAGGAAACCAGGCTGTGCTCCAGCTGAGCTGCTCCTTGCTCTGCTCCCATGGCCCCGAGCAAGAGCAATAGCTCTGTGACCATTAGCATACAGTGAGCATCCGAGTGAATAAACAAACGCTTTCAGCACTCCAAATGCTGCCTCTAATGCTCCAGGTCTGCTTTTCTCATCCGGAAACTCCAGCCTGCAAATCCCTGGTCGGTTTTTAACAGCCTGGATGATTGTGAGGTTTGTTTACCTGCTGGTGCTCTAAAAGCCGATAGAGCAGGGGGGAGACCGTTCCTTTCCTTCCATTAAACCCCAGGGATGGCTGGGAGAGCCTTTCCTGCCTCTGCCACGGCTCTGCTTGAGGTGAAAGAGCAGGAAGGCAATTCCCTGGGGGGCAGGACTCTCCCTGGAAGTTGTCCTTGTCCAAAAAGCAGGATGACCCAAACCACAAGGTTGGTGCTCAGGGGGCCTGTACGGATGATAAATAGGATGATTTTTATATGGGATGGAGCCAGGTTATTCCCTACGCTCCTCACCCAGCATTTGCCACCCAGGTAGTGAATTTTTTTAGCTGCACACAGTTTTATAAAATATGAACCCTGCACACAGTTTTTATTAAGGTTTTATTAAGATTTCTCCTGCAATCTGTCGGCATTTTGCTGTGCATGATTGATGTGGGCATGAGAGAGCTGATCAGCTTTGATTTATTATTTACCCCTTAAAGCCACCCTGGCTTGGAATCCCTGGAGCTGCATGTGATTCCTGGGCAAGAACTGCTGAGTGCATCACTCAGGCTCAAAGGTCTGCTCTCCCTTAGGCCCAAGATCAGGAGTGGCTGAGAATGAAATGTAGGATGTTGGCGCTCCAAAAGATGCCAGACTTGTGGATTTGGTTGGATCAGTGGGGGAAAGAGCTTGTGCAGTAGCTCCTGACGTTTCCCAAGATGAATTTACCCAGGTTGGTTTTCTGCTGGAAAATCTGACACTCACTGTGGGTTCAGCCAAAAGGAAAGACTTGTCTAAGTCCTAAAACGCCTCTAACACGTTAAAAATGAAATGTATTATTAGAAAAATTCCATCTCAGCTCAGAAAAGTGTATGTGCTGAGGAGCTGGAGGCTTCTTGAGCCGCCAGCTACGCAACTGTGGAGGTTTTCCAGATGAAATCTTGATAACTTATCTCAGAGTGTGGAACAAATGAGGGGAGAGTCTCCAGCACTGCTCAGCACTGAGCTCTGTGCCTGCTTCATTTCGTGTTCTGTCGCAGAAAGAGGTAAAACTTCTATTTTTTTTCCTTAAACTTTCACTTGTAAAATCTCTTGGTCGCTCTAGTGAGATAAATCAGTTAACAGTGAATTGCTGATTTGCTGGAACTTGAGTTAAAATCTTATTTGCAAATAGGTGGTTGGCTCATGAGAGTAAATGAATCTTTAATTTCAAGTAGTTCATAATGCTTTTCCTTTCCTTAATAAGATTGAAATTCACTCGGAGTATTTCTGGGAATAAATTAATGCTTCATTCGCTTCTTATTTCCACACTTATGAAAATATTGTGGTATTTTCTAGAGGAAAAAGCCTGAGTGGTGTGATTTTCTCCCTGAAATAACTGCTAATTGTGAAAAGTCAATAAAACACAAAAAAGCTACAAGATTAAAGGCTATAGAGCCTCTCCCATTACGGAAAAGTGATCCAAATCTTTAGGTAACATCAGTGGAGGCATTTCCTGGCCTTTCAAACCCATTTGGTGAAGAGGGAAGTGCCCAATCCCTGCTCTGGGGTGTTGGAGAGCTCTGGAAAGCCCCGGGGAGGGGGTGAGGGTTTGGTCCCTCCAGGTCACCCAATTCCGAGAAGCTGCCGGAAGAGCAGCGTTCAATTTTGCAGTTCCCAGTTTTTCAGGCTTTGCTGAACTTCCAAGTTCCAGTCGTGGCTCAGAGAGGGGGAGAAGTTGAGCTTCTCCTCTCTGACCACTACACAAGAACTGGGAAGTGGGTGCGCGCCGGAATTGCTCGTTTTTGCTAAAATTCTCGTTAAAATTCTCGTTAAAATCCCGTTAGTGCGAGGAACTGGTGGTTCCACTGGCGTTCATCGTGGAAGTGGCAAATGCATTTTTTTCCCCTCTGTGTTCTGCTTGTAGCTGGTTGATTGAGGTTTTTGGGAAGGCAAATATCAGCAGGGGGAAGCTGTTGATCTTTGAGGGGGAGCAAAGATCTGCTTTTCTCTGCTTCTGGTGGCTTTGGAAACCCCACGGGAACAAACTTCCCTTTGTGTGGCGTCCCTTCTACTCTGAAATTTGAAAGCACACCAACGATGCCTTGGTAGCAACTCAGCATTAATGTAATCTTTTTTCCTTTTTTGAACCTGCAAGTTCGAATTAGACCTAAAGTGCCCCCAAAAAAGTGATTTTTTTTTTTCACTTGCCGCACGCTTGTCTCCTAGGAGGAGGGATGATGTGATGTTTGCTTCGGCTGCAGATTTTTTTTGGCCATTTGTTTATGATAATCTGTGCCAAGTGACTGTGAATTCCACCAGCTCTGGTGGGTTTTTTTTGGCTGAATCTCACCGCCTTTGTGCGGCACTTTGTGGTTTTCTCTTAAAATATTTGCCTTCCAGCATTTGTGTGCTTTAGGGTGACCAGTCACCCAAGAGTATCAAAACTGACCGATTTACAAACAGCCTGGAACTGAAATGCTGTTGATTTTATCTGGTCAGCAAATATTTGCCATTGGGCCACTTGAGATCCGTGTCTTGCTCTGTGCCTTGTCCGTGATATTTAACGATCCATCCTCCTTTCCTTATCGCTGTGCTTTTCCACTGCATTCTGCTCCAAGTTCAAGGCGTCTGCTGTTCCTTGGTAAATGAGATGTTGGTGAAAGGGTTTGTCTGGACAGCTGTGGAGGTTTGGTGTTGGTGTTTTTCTTCGTGAAATGAATGCACTGACAGGAGAAAACTCATCCATGCTGCCCCTTTTAACCCTTTGCAGCAAGGGGAGAAGCTGATTTTACTGCAGGTTTGCAGCCTGACTCTCCAGCTCTGAGTGTGACACTAATTCTGATGGTCTAGATGACATTGACAACTGTCCCTTATCTTTTTTTGACCATTACTAATGGGTTTAGACTCTAAACATGGCTTTACACCCTCCCCAGCTATGAAACTGAGTTCAGATGGGAAGGTTTGGAGCAGCAAGTGCCAGTTTGGTTCTCAGGAATCTCTTGGAGACCTTAGAGCCCCTTCCAGGACCTGAAGGGGGGTCACAGGAAGGCTGGAGACGGACATTTCACAAGGACATGAAGCGATAGGACAGGGAGGAATGGCCTTAAACTGAAGGAGGGGAGGTTTAGATGAGATATTAGGAGGAAATCCTTCCCTGTGAGGGTGGGGACGCCCTGGCTGTGGCTGCCTCACCCCTGGAAGTGTCCAAGGCCAGGTTGGACAGGGCTTGGAGCAACCTGGGCTAGTGGAAGGTGTCCCCACGCGTGGCAGGGTGTGGGAATGGGATGATCTTTAAGGTCTCTTCGCACCCAAACCATTCTGGGACTTTCCTCGTGTCCTCTGAGTGTGGGGACCCGCAGCTCCTGAAGGTGCTTTGGCTTTGAATTTTCAGGCTGAAAGCTTTAGGGCTGTAAAGGACAACCCTTCTGGGCTGTTATCCCTTGGAATCCGGCTCGGTGATTTCCCATTCATGTCCCTCCATCCTCCTTTTCCTCCTGACCCTTGGAATGGCTCAGGCATTGCCTCTCCCTGCAGCCGCGAGGCTTGGGATGGCAGGAATGGAATCTGCCGGGGACGGTGGGGTGCTGCTGGGCAGCAGGGATGGGAGGGATATTCCTGCTGCTCCGTGAGAAATAGGGAAGGAGGAGCAGAGCAGGAGCGGGGGACGGGAAGATAAAATTGTCTTTGGGAAGGTCCTGAAGCTCCCTGTGGGAAAACACTCGGAGGGAGCTTTGCTTCTGACACACCTGAGCCTTGGGGTTCGCTCTACTTTTATTGTCCTCTTGTCAAGGAAAGATGGGCAAGAGGGAGAATTTTCCAGAAGAAAATTTCCACAAGAATTCGCCAGAAGAATTTTGCAGTAAAGACTCTTTGCGCATCATGGAATTCACTGTCTAAAATATTCCATTTTCGTTACCAATCGTTTAGGCTTCATTAAAAGCGAGCTTTGGCTTAAAATAATATGGATTTTGACAGTGTAAAAATACCCTTTGAAAGGCACAATGAGAACTTCTTGGCCAGTTTGGAAGCAGCCATAACCCACACCAGACATTGGCACTGCCATCCTCTTTCTGGTGGCACTTTTTCCAGGCATCCCAATTATTTTATGATATATTTTAAGGCAGGTAGAGTCAATCTTTGTGCCTGCAGCTGTGAGAGTGAAAAGAACCCTTTAATTGTTCAAATAACCAAAAACTTTGTGAATTTGAACAGCAGCCTTGATGTGTTTAATGGATTGTAACCTGCGTATCTTTCCACTCCCAAATCTGTTGATGAAAATATTCGTGTGTGTTGTGACATTTGGTAGATTTTAGTTTTGAAAGCTGTTGCCAAAGTTGTTGAAAACATTTGAAAGATTTGTATCCCTGATTGCCAATTGTCAATTATTCCCTTTTTTTTTTGAAATAGGTAATACTGAACCCAAAGCCTTATGAATGCAGGGGTTAATTAAACAAAGTAAATACAAAATACTCCTCTGGATTCAGACCTGAAATTCCCACTGGTAGCTGTGGATAGCAATATCCTGATTTTTCTGGGTGATGGCTCCAAACTCATGAAGTGATCCCATTTTCCAGGAAACAGCTCTTTCTATTCCATTTCTTTCCTTGTCCCATTCATCCTTCACCATTAAAAAAAAATTTCCTCTAAAATTCTGCCAAAGCCACGTGCAGATATAAAAGTACAGTGGATTTATCACCCACACCAGAGGGTACAGGAGTCCCTGAAGGCTCTGACTGTGCAAACATTGACCTGAGTGCCTGAAATCAGGGCAAATGTCTTCTACTGAGAAACCTGCTTAGCTTTGAAAGCCTGCTCATGCATAAAATCAGAGATCTTGGCTCTGCCTTATCCTTCAGAGACTGAAATCTCAGAATAAAATGAGATTTTTCTGCCTTTTTAAAAATAATAATAGTACAAAATCCAGTTTATGGCTTGCCAAAACCAAGCGTGAGGGAAATATTTCAATGTTTAAGGCACAAAAGCGAATTCAGATCTCCAGATTCAAAGCGTGTGTGATCAGAACATCTGGTTTTAGTTCAGTAGAAAAATGGGGTTTTTTTTTTTGTGCTTGGGTTACCTGGGTAAATTGCTTGGGAGCAGTGAGGTGGAGGAGTGATGGAAGCAGAATCTTCCAAGATTTAATTGTTAAAAGGCCTGGTTAATCTGTGTTTAAGATTTTTCTTCAGTTTCTAAAGTAATAAGTAATGAATTTGCATTAAGGCAAAACCACAGGGGCATAAACCTTAAAATCTGTTGAGTGCCTTAGAAATGATAAGAACCAAAGGGGCACCCTGGGCCTGTGCACCCAAAGGTTTAAGCCTTGTCCAAATTCAAGTTTATCATTGCTGAGCTTTGGAATGAGATAAGCCTGTTTAGCTGATTTCCTGAGAATTTTATTCAGCTTTTGGCCTCCTTTGGAGCTACAAAACTCTATCTGAAAGGAATTTTCCGTGTTATTCCTCAGCACAAAAGACACCTTTCTTATCTCCTTGTATTATCTCTGGTATAATGCAATTAAATTGTCATTATACCGTCTCAAAGGAACATTTCTTAATAGTGAATCACTCTAAAATGGACTGAAAACCATCGTAAAACAGTAGGCTCTGCATTTCAACCACTCTGAGCATTTAATGAATGTAACAGCTTCGCTGCCTGATATTCAGAATGCTGAAATTATTTCATTTGTGTGAACAGCTCACAAACTTTTATGCAAAGCACCCTTGTAGTGAACAGCTCATGCTCAAGAGGCAAGTGGCTGTAAAAAGTAATTTTTCTCTGAGTTTTTCCTTGCTCCTTGTTGCAAGAGGCTGCAATATCCCGTTAAATTTTAAACCTTGATTTGGAGTGTGAACTTTAATGGGTGGAGGAGCAGGAAAGGGTCTAAGGTTCATCTTAGCTGTCCAAAAGGGAATTTTCTCGTGGTGTTACCAGCACTGCTGGGCTGTGGTCGATTGGGAATTCTCCTTGGGTAAGTTTTGTCACGTCTCCTCAATCTGAATGGAAATGGCAAAGTTTGGTGGGAGGGTTTGCTATGAAGAAAATAGCAGTTATAAAATAGAAATAGACCCTGCAATGCTTTCTCACGTCAGAAGGGGGAAAATCCCTTTGGAACAGGAGGGGAGGTGTGGTTCCCTCTGTGCTCTTTCCTCTGGGCCAACTAAGCCAGAAGTGCAAGAAAAAGATTTCTTTGCTTTTTGGGAAAATTGTTCTCACCCAGCTGCTGATTTACAGCTTGGAGCCAATGGAGAATTCTTATTCCCTTATTGCAGGAGTTCTGTGGTTTCCTATGTCCAGCCTCTGTCTATATATATATATTTTTTTTTTTTTATATCATGTACACTTCACAGAATTGTGCTATTTGCAGTTTTGGTGCTATGTTTCCCTCCAAAACAGACACCACTGGCTAAAAATTGTTGCTGTTTAGAATGAAAAGACATCATTTTGTTTGGTTTTTTGTTTTTAGTTGTTTTGATACCATTTCTGTATTTGCGTGCCCCTGGACAACGTGACGTGCGGGTCTGCGTCCAGTGCAGCAGGAGCTGTGAGTGACACGGACCTGAACCAGTTTTATTTAACAATTTAGATCCCACCAGCAGTGAAACCACAGCGTTTCATCGCGGTCCGTGTCCCCAGCAGTTCGTGCTGGGGATGTTCCCGGTGGTACCCGGGCGGAGCAGATCCCACCTCACCCAGGAACGCCTCCAGCCTCACCCGGAGGCAGGACCAGCTCTGCCTCCTTCCCGGCAGGAAAGCTCCTGCAGGGAGATGAAGCTGCAACCACGAGAAGCAGGAATCCCGATGAATCCCCTGGTGAATTCCCCTCCTCTCCCGGAGGGGAGCGAGGCGAACTCCGTGGGATAAATGTGCAGGAAATCCGATTATCTCTGGCAAAACACCCATGGCAAGGGGGACAGTGACATCTTGTGGGCTCAGCTCGCAAGCCTCACCAGAAATTTAAGCGTTGGCCGCTTTAGCTCCTTTTTTCTGCTGCCTGGGACTGGGGGTGGGCAAGCACCCAGCAGTTTGGTGTGGGGATGTTTGGCTCTAGGGAGCTGCTGTGGGGTGGCACAGTGGGATGCTGTCCGGCTGATGTGCAGGGTCACTTGTTTGTCCGAGGAAGCTCTTAGGGAAGGGTCACTGAGCGAGATGGAGAGACTCCAAGCACTCGTGGCCAGTTGGGAATCAGATATAAACTTAACGTCCTCTGTTGTTTTCTCTTTTCAACCCCAAATGTGGAGGGTGAAATTTGTGTTTTCCTCGATCTGGTTTTAAGGCTGTTGCACTGGAATTTATACAGATCTGTCTGTTTTTCTATATTTAAAGCTGAGTGTTCCACAGGAGGTTATACAACTCTGCCTGTGTTTTTCCTGATCTGGATTTAAGCTGAGTGCTCCAGAGGAGGTTACACATCTCTGTCTGTATTTTCCTCGCTCTGGATTGAAGCTGAGTGTTCCAGAGGAGGTTCCCCACCTCTGTGTGTGTTTTCCTCACTCTGGATTTAAGCTGAGTGCTCCAGAGGAGGTTCCCCACCTCTGTCCATGTTTTCCTCACTCTGGATTGAAGCTGAGTGCTCCAGAGGAGATTCCCCCGCTCTGTCCATGTTTTCCTCGCTCTGGATTCAAAGCTGAGTGTTCCAGAGGAGGTTCCCCAGCTCTGTGTGTGTTTTCCTCACTCTGGATCTAAGCTGAGTGCTCCAGAGGAGATTCCCCCGCTCTGTCCATGTTTTCCTCTCTCTGGATTGAAGCTGAGTGTCCCGGGGAGGCTCCCAGCCCTAACTGGCCCGTGTGTGTGTGTTGCAGCAGCCAGCAGAGCAGCCAGCAGAGCAGCCACGACGATGACTCCGCGCGCTTGCTGAGCCCCTCGATGCGCGAGGACGGGTGAGTGTGCGCCTCTGTGCCTGACCCGTGCCTGGGACCGCTCGGGGAAACGGCGTCTCCTGAGCTGGTCCGGGTCCTGGTTCGTTTTCCTTGTATTTCTCAGAGTTGTTTTACAAAAAACATGGTTTACCTTGGTCTTATCAATGTCTAAAAAGCTGCGTTTTTCATCAGCTTGAAGGGGGACGATGCATCCAGCCTAAATGTGGCCTAAATTTTCCTTTGAGACTCATTCCCCAGCTTCAGGCTTGCTGTGGGTTGGTGATTGGCTTCTCTGATCCTTAAAAACACACAGAGTGGAACTTCCTATGTGGTTCTTGTCCTCGGCAAAGGCACCACTGAGCTTGGTTCTTTTATTCACTTGTGATGTGACGGTCCTGAAGCCTGGAACTTGTGCATAGCACCTGGGTGAGAACTGCTCTGAAGTTCCAGAAAAAACTTCCGTTTCTTATGTTTTGGATTGATTAATGACTGCTTCAAATCGCAGCGTTGGCACAAAAGCTGTTGAAAACAATCAATGTTTATTTTGGTGCATGATTTATTATCGTTGCTTTGCTCGGAGCCACATGATGAGGAGTTTTGCTGTATCTTGTAGTTCAACTTTTGAGCCTGAATCTGCTTTATTTTCTTCTGCTGGGCATGAACTGTGAGCCCTGAGTTACCACTGCCTTTCCATCCCGGGCCAACTCCTGCAGGGCTGTTTCCCTTCCAGCATCCCTGCATCCGGCTGGACTTTGGTTGCTGGGATTCTCTGTTGCACAGTGGAGTTAAGCTGCATTTTACTGCTCTGATCCTGTGGTTTATAGGGGGTTCTAGTGAGCCCACAGGAGGGCACGTGCTGAGATTTGCTGAGAAAATGCTGTTTTCTTTGTGCTGCCTCAGCGTGGATCTCAAGAGGCCTCTGGATGTGACACCTTCCCCTCCGTGTGCCTGACTCCTCCTGTTCCAGGTCTTTCTCAGCCCCCATCAGCTCTCTGGGGTCAAAGTTTTGGGGTCTAACTGTAGTGGGGCAAATGTGAGTGGATTCAGAGCCCCCGCTGCGATGCCAAAGGCCAATGGATTGAGCAAGACCTGAGCAGCAGCTGAGTTTTCTTCCGAGGAACTGACTGACCCTGAGGAGCCAATTAATGTCCCAAGAGGGTTTTTGGCTCAGAATCAGCACTTGCTGGTTGTAACTCACCTTTTCCTCTGTGTTTCACCCCAATTATCCATCACCCTGCTGCTGTGGAGCCTGGGCTAATTGACAAAAGATCCCTAATTGTCTGACAGGGAGCAGTGTTCGGATTCCATTCGAGCTGGAATTTCACAGGTTAAACAGGGATTTGTTAATAAATTTCTGGGCACAGCAGGCAGGGGATCCTTTGGAAGTGCTGCCTGTTTCAGGTGTGGACTAAATGGAAGATTTAGGTTGGTGCTGGGAATATCTTCCTGGCTGGAAGGGGCATGTTTCAGCAGCACAGTCAGATCCCAAAACTATTAATGCAGAGCCAGGGTGGTGCTGAGCCTGCAGACCTCTCATATTTGGGATCTGCGATGTTCCTGCTGCCTGGATTTAATTACAATTAACCTTCGTTGTCGTGGAGGACACTGATCCTAAAATGATCCATGTGAGGGATAGGAAATTGCCTTTTCTGCTGGGTTTTTTGTCTCATTTGCTGATATAATTTCCTCAGGCTCCCTTGGTACAGTCTTCCTTTGGGTTTTGGTGGCTTGTGCTTGTAAAACTTAACCAAAAAATAACTCAAACACACTTTTTTATGTAAGCTGGACATGAATTAATGAGAAGGTTGACAGAGCCTTTGAGAACTTGCTGTCTATTATCACCAATAATACAGCTTTAAGTTGTTTCTGAGGCACCTTGAACCTCTGAGACTCCCAGAAATTGAATGAGGAGGGTCTTTCTTGCTATTTTTCCAGGAATTTTTTTTTTTGGACCAGTAACAAAAGCTCCTCCACGCACAAATTTGGAGCTCTGAGCTTCTGTTATGAAGAATTACGAGGTACTTTGCTCACTTATCAATTGCCTATTGTACATCAGCTCTTAAAAAAACCCCCCACAACCCCCCAGGATTCCGTTAATCCCGTGAGTTGTGACAAAAACTGGGCAGAAAGGAGAGCAAGGAAGCCACGTGGTGTGTCCTGGAAGGTGCACCTTGCCTTGGCACCCTGCCCCGGGTATCCCAGAGGAGGCAAGGAGCCCTTGGAAGCTCGGAGCTGGGAACAAGCTGCACCGGGCTCGGCACAGCTGGGAAAGTGCTGAAAGAGGCTGCCCCGGCCAAAAACAAAGGGATGCTGAGTCCATGAGTTGGTTGTGAGCTCAGGAAAGGGAAGAACACGGAGCTGGGGATGCCTGGAATCCTCACGGCCGGGATCTCATCCCGAGGGTGCCGCTGGTGGGGTTCCCTCCTCATGGAAGGATTCCCGAGGACCGCGCTCCAGCTCTCGGGGGTTTTTAGAGAAGAATGAGAATTTTGCCCTGCTCTGGATGAGTTTGGGGATCTCTGGGAATTCTTTCTGTTGGGGTGTGAATGCTGCTCTTGGCTGGAGGGTTGGGAAGAGCTGCCATGGTCCAGAATCCCTGCCCTGGGAAGGCGTCCTGTGGCACGGTGGTGAGGCAGGTCTGCCACCCCTGTGTCTCTTCCCTGAGGAAAAAGCTTTCCCTCTGCAAATCCATGTAAGTTATCCCGTTTCTGTCGTGCCTGGTTCGTGCTGAGGGGGAGCTTAACTTCATCTTGGGCTAACAATGTCTTTTATGGGTATTTTTAGAAGGAAGAATTTAGTGGGATGTGCTAGAAAGAATCAGGTTTTGTGTGAATTTAGGGTTCTTTTCTTGGCTTGCTGATTGCCTGGGTGAGTTGGGGTGAGTCATTTCATGTTGCTATTTATGAAATAGGAGAATTCCTTTTTTTACTTCATGGGAAAATAGAGGTGGTGAATTAAATCTGGGCTGCTCAGATGCTGAAACACCACAACTGTGTAAGGACAAAGGCAGAGCTGAGTTAGAGGGTCCAAATAATTGTGCTTGACTTAAAGTAATTCAGAGGGTGGGAAAGATTGGGATGGAGTCATGGATTTGGATGAGATGTGGGCTCCATAATCATTGAAAGGAGACAAGGTAATTAATGAATTACCTTGAATTTTCACCAAAATGAACTCCCAGTACATGAGTCTGTTCCTGCTTGACCCAAGGGCTTGTTCTTGGCCGTGGCACCAAGGCACCTGTCAGGTTTAAGGATGCAGAGTGTGTGTTAATTAAAAGTTAAGCTACTGAACCAGAGGAAAAATCAGTCCTTGGACTCATACTCAGCTTAAGGAGGAGCCAAACTGTTGAAGAGAGTATGGAAAGCACAAGGTTGGAAAGCAATAATTTATGGGGAAATGGAGGAGAGGGAAGTGAGTGGCAGTTTACAAGAGATAATAAAAACTATCTACATGAAAAATCAAATGTAAATCAAAATGATTTACACAGAGATCGTATCTAACTGGAGGAAATGGGAGAGTGCAATTCATTTTAAGATATCTGTGTTTGATGTCTCCTACGTCTCAGTTTAGCTCCTTAATCTGTGCAGCTCCTAATTCTGCAGTTCCAGGCCTGCAGGGCTTGCTTTTGCTCTGAGCAACCTAATGAAGATTTCTCAAATAACGGACCAAAATTCACCAGGGAGCTTTCAAGGAAATCAAGGAACAGCTTGTGACACAGACAAGTTGAAGAAATTCTCTTGGCTGCTTGAATTTTCCCAGGAAGCTGAGTAAAGAGCAGAAAAGAGGTCAAAGTTTGAAAATGCATAAATTCCATATTATTTATGCCCTCAGGGCTTGCTTGTGCTGCATCTTCCTGCCTGTGTCCTTTTCCCCATGGCACAAAGAAGTCGCTCCCAACATTCTGAGCCCCTTTGCTTGCAAAGAACCTTGGTAGGAAGGATCCCAATGCCACTCAAATCCCTTAGTGGCTTTTATTCCTCACTGATGGATCATCCTGGGGGAAGATTTTAAAAAGTGGTGCTCAAGATCTTGTTCTGGACAAGACTTGGAGGCTGCTCAGCTCTCAGAGGGTCCCTGACCAGGACCCTGATGCTTCTGCAGGCTGAGTTGGGATTTGGTTCTAGCTCCAAACTCTGAGTCAGTTGGACTTAATATTAAATGGAGAGTTTAACCAGAGTGCTGCAAGTTGTCTTTTGTAAGAAAGGTGGTTAATATTTAGATTATGTCCCCTTTTTGCCCCTCTCACCTCCTGGCTGACGAGGGCAGCTTAAGCTCAGCTCTGCTCCCCTTGGGTTGCCAGACCGGCCCCTGTCAGAGTCGGTGAGTGAAACCACCACGTGCTCTCTGTTCCTCACATGCCAACATTGGGGTTTTTTCCCCTTTAATTGGAAGTTCTGTGTCTGCTGGGCTGGTGTTACCAAGATCAGATGAGCCCTGATGAGCTTTGCCTGTCCCTGAGTGCGGGGGGGCCCGACAGACCCCGCCTGGCTGCGTCGCTCCCTCGTGATGTCCAGGAGCACGAGGAGGAGCTGAGGAGGTGTTCCAATGTCCGTTTTTTTCCTCCTGTGACAACACTGGGCAGGCTCCTCACCCTCCCTTCCCATCCCCAGGAGCAGAACTTTCAGCCGTGTAACTGCACTTCGCTTTCAGGCTTTAAGCGATGAGCTCTGGGAACGCCGAGATTCTTGGAATATTATGGTGGAAAAGTGGCAGAGAAGAGGCTGGGATGCTGTCTGGCTGGGTGTGAGTGACCCCAAGGTGTTTCCCTGAGCTCCCTGGTGTACCCAACCTGCTTGGGGGTGCCCAGGTTTTGTTATCACCTCTACCAGGCAGCCCTGCAGTGCAGCAGCGCCCGTGGCACAGGATGTTTCACACTTCAGCTTTGTTCCCCTGCTCACACGCCCCACTCAGGGCTTGCTTGTCGAGCAGTCCTTGCTGTGAGGTGCCAGCTGGCTGTGGAGAGCAGGGCTGGTCGTCGGGGAGAATAATTCAGATTTGTTCTGCTCGCACCTCCTTCCGTTGGGTACCCAGCGGAGAGAAGGAGCCCATTCTCAGAATCTTAGGATTCTCACTAAGCCTGTTTGAGGCCCTCTTGAGATTGCCTGAAAATGGTCCAGTTGTTGGCCAAATGAAGGGCAAGGCCAGCAAAGAAAGACAAGGCCATTGTGGGCTTCTGTTGCAGCACTAAAACTTCAGTTCTGCTATAAAATTACCCAACCAGAGTCTCACAGGACTTGACTTCACTTCCTGTACTACTTGGAGAGGATTCAGCCTCTCCCAGCCAGAGCTGGGGGTTTCAAAGAGGAGAAGGGAGGGGTTTATTCTGTGCTTAATGAGTGGCCAGGTTCCTGCAGGGAGTGGCTGCTGTGGAACTTGCACTGCAGACTTGGCTTTCCATCTCCAGGTCAGGGTTTCCCACCTCGTTTGGTGGGAATGCCTCTTGGAGCTGTGTGCACATTTAGGGGCTCGTCACCGACCTCCCAATCTTACTGCAAGTGCCCAGACTTGAAGGATTTGGGAATTTCAGCTGTGCTGCTCGTGTCTCTGTGGATAAGAGTCCCAGCAGTGAGTGGTGATGAGTGCTGGGCTTCAGAGGGGGTGTGCCAACGAAATGGGGTGGGATGGGGTGCAGCTCTTCAGGACCCTTTTTTTTTTTTCCCTGAGCTCTTTTCCTTGTGAATCGTTGCAAATCCGGTTTGCTGTTGTTAAAAAAAAATATGTTGTTCATATTATTTGCATGTAGAATTTTCTAGGGGATGGTCTGGGGCCTGGTGTGCTGCTTCAGTGGGAGAAGAAGGTGATCTGAGATGCACAGAACTCCATCTGCGGGTCTAACCAATAGAAAAGGGAAATAATACGTGAGAATGCAGGTAATGGAACGTGTCCTTTAGCTTCTCTGTGACCTTTGGAGCCAAAATCCAGTTTGAAAGGGAAGTTTCCCGTTTCAGAACTCTTCCTGGAAGGTGGAAATTTGTATCCACTTAATAAAAATCTAGAATGTGATGTCAAACATCCCGGCTGAGGAGGGGGCCATGCAATATCTCTTCTTGTGCTGAAGAGTCGAGTTAGCAGATGGAGCTGCTGCTGCTGGTGTCTGTGAGGAATAAATGACACCTTTTCCCACCCTTTTTACAGGATTTGTAACTCCAAGCAGCGGGGTGAGAAGGGTGTCTCAAGGCAGGAGCCCCTTGGGTTGCCACAGCTTTAATCTGCCTCTATTTTTAATAAGAACTCAAAACTTTCAGGCTTCACTTAACAATCCTGGGGGTGAGATGGAACGAAGTCTCCTCATTTAGAGTGACTTGTTTGACGTGCAGTGAGCACAGAAAAGATAAATGCACAGGTGGGGAGAAATAGTGCAGGGAAAAGTGAGTTAAACCCCACTTGTTGAGCCAAGAAATTGGCAGACAGCGCTGGCATATGTTGAAGGACAGAAACAGAAGGTTTATTTTTTACAGCTTTTTTGTTGTTGTTGTTGTTGTTGTTGTTGTTGTTCTCCCACTTCAATTTTTGGAGAATCTGTGCCCACACGAAGCTGGAGTTTTGCTGTTCAGAGCCCTGGCTCAGGGAAGCTGAATGACAGGGGGATGCTGATCCTTCTGCCCAAGCTTCAGGCTGCAGCTGCAGGAGAAAACGCTCTTGAGCCCTGATGGTGCTGCCTCAGCTTCCCCTGGGACTCTGGCAGGTCGTGAGTGGTGGAAAAGGATCTGGGAACAGCTTCCTTCAGCTCGAATGTGTTTGCTTCTGTCCTTACAGAGACCTTTAGAGGCCTTTGGTTACAGCCATCAGCTGTTTCTGAAATGCAGCTGCTCAGTGCAGGCCATTTCTTCTTAGTTCTCTGCAGGAACAGAAAAATCCCCCTGGTCTGAACTGGGAATTCGAGTTATTTTGCACTTGTTTGGTGAAGGGTCCTCCTACTCTTACAGGATAAAGCTGCCATGTGTTGTAGAGATGGCTCTGTGTGAACAAAGCAGCTCTTTCCTGACTTTACAGTCAGCACACACACATTTCACCATGGCCTGTTCCATGCTTTTAGTGCTGTAGATCTTTTGGAATACGAAAGTATTTCCAATGGTTACCTTGGAAAATATTTACACTTTACACTTCACAGTCAGCTGTCAAACTAGGGAGGTACCAACCATTCAAAATGAGCTTGGAGCATCCTTTTATGGATTCTCCCTCTGCAGGCCATCCCCTGGCTTCCTTCTGAGCTAAACATCCAGACTTTCCACCAAGTCCTTTCTCCCCTCTTCTAGGAGACTTGGGAAAAGCTGTGACAGCATCCACCTGGTAGTGGACAGTCCAGTTGGCAACTTCTGGCCTTGAGAATTTCCTTCTGGTCATCATTACCCTCAACCCCTTTCTGTTTCAATAGACAATTGAAACTCTCAGGTTTCTGCATCTCGTCCTGCAGCAGCAGTGCATCTGGCAAGAGGCTTGAAGGCAGCTGTTCCTTTAAAATCGAATTGCCTGTGATGGGAGAAATCTGAGAGCAGAGAGGAGAGAGACCGGTGCCTCTCTCCGCAGCTCTGCCCTCTCATCGGCCTCGTCACTGCTGCTTCCTCTGGGGCCGGGCTGCAGCGACTCCAACAAACCCCATAAAAGCCATCCCCGGGCTGCCCCCATGGATCCCTCCGCGGTGGATCCCGAGGTCACGGCTCTGTGCTGCTTTGCCCCCTGCCCTCCTGTGCGTGTGTAACCCGGCTGGGATTTTATCCTCTTTGAACTCGACAGCGTTTCCTCCCCTGCTGCTGAAGGGACGCTCCCCCAGGTTGCTGGGAGCTGGCCTTGGACAGGCTCCCCCCTTCCTGCCGATGACTGTAACCGTGTGAGTGCTCGCTGGCCTCTGCCTTTCTTCTTCTCCTTCTCCCCTCTCCTTGTTTTCCTCCCCATCCCTTCCTTCCTTGGCCCTTGCAGAGTTATTTGTTGTGCATTTTGGTGAAAAGTGTCCTAACGGGGTCAGGCGTGGGGATGGTACCAGCCAAGCCCCGTCCTTGAGCCCCTCTGCTTTTTTCCCCCTGTTCCCCTGCAAGTTTGCCCTAATACTTTTCCTTAAGCTCTCCCTGCTGCCTGCTTTCCTTTCCCTTGGAAGTGCCCTGTCCCGAACCTTTGGCTGCTGTGTGCTCACTCTCCCGAACCCCTTCCTCTCCTTTAAATGCCAGGCCATGGGAATATGGGCCTCTTTGAGGGATATGGGTCTGGAAAAGTTTCCAGCATTGGAGGATTTCATTATTTCTTTACTCTGGAAAAGGATCTTTGCTCCAGGCTTAGACTCCTTCACATGAACTCAAGCTTTGTGCAGCACCTGCCCATCAGTGCCCTGAGAAACCAGGATTGATTCCGGGTTCCCCGAGGGAATGTGGCTCTGTGGGATGTGCCACTGTGGGAAAGAGGCATCCTCTGCATGCCATTCCTGCTGCCAACCTCTGTTCTGCCCCTTTGGTGATGTCGCTGCCCCTGGGAGAGCCCCTGAACACGGAGGGGGGCTGAGGGAGGCTTGTGGTGCTGAGCTGAAATGCTTCAGTGCAGCCCCAAGTTGTCTTCAACACCTGGGCCTTGGGCCCCTGTTTTAGCTCCTTTCTTCTGTCTCAGGTTTCAGAAATGAGGGATTCAGGATCTCCTCTCCCTCTGCAGTCACTCCTTTAGTGGTTTGTATTTCGTAAAGCCAAAAGAACTCGCGGTGTGTGTTCTTCACCCCTTTATCTGAGACATGGGGTTAATTTTTGATAGGATACTGCATGAGATCCCCCACAGATCCAGGTGAGAACAGAAGGCTTGGTTTCTGCACTGTGCTGCCCATGGATGTGTATCTCCATGGATGATCCCTCAGGCAGTGCCAGCCCAAAGGCTGCAGGTTGTTGGACTCCATAGAAATATTTAGCTTGATGGACTGGAAATACTTAAGTTACAACAGGTCTAAAGGCTTTAGGCATTTAAAAGCACTCTGATTTTGAAAGACCACATGTTCAGCATTATGCTGGGTGAAAATCTTGTCCTGTTCAGGTGTTGGGCTGTGTGATGGGACAGTTCAAGCCATGGGTTATTTCAGAATCTCCTTGTCTCTTAGTGAAAAAAAATGATCAGGCCAAAGTATTTCTGCCCAAGGTAACGATGTCACGCTGTCTTTTCACGGTGGCTGCAAGTTCTTTGCAATGAGGGCAAAAATTAGGTGACGACTTTCATTTGAATTCACCAGGAAATGAAAAGAGGAGTTTTTCTGTGAAGCGTGCCGTGAGTCACGGAGCTCTCTGCTTTTCAGAGCCCCTGAGTCTTTGCTGGGGTGGGAGAGGTTATTGCACCACCTCCAGCGAAGGGAACGTTGAGTTCAAACAGGCAGCACAATGGGGGGAGGGAAAGAGCCAAAAGACTGTGTGAAAGGAGGGTTTTTAAAACTATAATATTGCTCAAGAAAGCAGCAGTAACAATCTGAATTATCCCAGTTTCTCTGCCCTCCTGATGCTGCCCCTCACTGCCCTGACACAACAGGATGTTCTTGCTATTCCCAACTCTCTCTAAGAAATTATTTTCCTTCTCCTTTCAGTTGCAGGGTTTTTCTCTCCATTCTCTGATTCCAAGCAGCTGAAGATGCTGTGATGCTGTTCCATCTTTTTTTTCCCTTCCAGGACCCCAAGCTCCACCTTTCTGGTCAGGACAAAATCTGCAGTCACGGCTCAGAAATGGCTCACGGGCACTTTCTGCACTGGGACTACAGCTCCCATCATGCCCAGAGAGAGAGAGAGAGAGAGAGAGAGAGAGAGAGAGAAATGCATATTTTTTTTCTGGAAATGAAGTCTCATGTGACTTCCCAGCTGCTGCAGCAAAGAGGGAGTCCCTCCCGAGGTTTTTTCCCAGGGAAATGGAGGTGTGCCCGAGCTGGCAGATGCTGTGATGGCATCTGCTTTTCCCTGTAACGCTGCAGAACGCTGCTGACTTCGGGAAGGACTCGGGATTTTACCCACCTGGCACATTTTCCCGGGGATCTGTACACCTGCACAGTGAGGTGCATACCGATTCAACTTCTCTTCCTTACACTCTGACCTTCTTCCCAGCAGTTCTTTCTCTCTCCCCGTAACGTTTCCTGATTTATCTCTAATTTCCCCTCCCACTGGTTCTGTCACTAACAGGCTTTGTTTTGCATGCATCTCACAGACCCACGGAGGGGGTGGTTTTTTTGCTGCTTCCCTAACTCCTGCAGCCTTCCCTTTTTTCACCATATGGGACAATGTCCCCGTGGCCGAAGTGGTGCCTCAGGGGCAGCACGTTGCACCCTCTGCCTGCAGGTCACGCACCTTCCCTGGCCAGTTAATCCGTCTGAGCCTCCTCAGCCCTTTCTTTGCACTGCGTGGGCACTGCAATAAGTGAATTTTTCAGTCTTTGAGAGGTGAGGCTGCTCTGGTGAGGGTGAAGCCAGATCTGTGCTGATGGGCAGCAGTGAAGCCTTTGTACAGAGAATGCCCTCGTGGCTGTGAGTTGTGACTGTTTGAAGAGGCAGGTAATGCTTGTAAAAAGCAGTGTTTTCTTATTTCGGAGGCAATTATGAGCTCGAACCCCGGGCTAGCACGACCGTGGCTGTGGCTATTTATAGAGCCTCGAATTCCTACCCAGAGCTCAGGCATTTCACAGTGGGCTGTTCCTTTCCGAACGCTGGACTTCCTCGGGAGATGTTTCCTGTTTGCTTTCGAGTTCAGGAGCTGCTGGAACTACAGGGAGCCTCTGCTGCAGAGAGGCTGCAACGTGGAAGTTCAGCTTTTTCTGAATTGCAGAATTAGGGTTCTTTAGCTCAGGGTTTGCTGAAAGTCCTTCATGAAGCTGTTGTGGTTTTTTTTCCCCCCCTCCCACGCTGCTGTGAGTACTTGTGGAGAATGCACAGAAGTAGAACTGTCATTAAAGGACTTCAGTGGCCTCATAAAGGAGGGATTGGGGAGCAGATTGCCCACAGTGTGTGGATTTGCTGTTTGTGCATCTCTGTGTCTGCACTGAATGTCTTATGGGGTTGAAATATGTGTTGAGAAGATGGGCTTTATGTCCCTGATAAGCAGGAGGGTTGTGTTTCATAGGATCATGGAATGTTTGGGGTTGGAAGGGAGCTTACAGCCCATCCAGTCCCATGGGCAGGGACATCTTCCACTACCCCAGGTTGCTCCAAGCCCCATCCAGCCTGGCCTTGGGCACTTCCAGGGATGAGGCAGCCACAACCGGGGCCTCACCACCTTCACAGGGAAGAATTCCTTCCCAATACCCCATCCAAACCTCCTCTCTTCCAGAGTATTTGTATATTCTGGGTACAGAGGTGCAGCGTGCCAGCTTTGGTTTGTGCAAGCACGCATGAACGCATCACAGCACAAACACATGGCAAAACACACATTTTCTGTGTGCCAGGACGGGAGTGTTCTCTGCACCGAGGGCCCTTTCCAGGGGTGGTTTGGGTGCCGAGGGTTGTTGCCTGTTCACAGAGCGCGCTGGACCCTCTGCGCATCCGCAGGAGCGCGGCATCTGTTCCTCTTACACCCAGCACGGACTGATGGCAGGGCTGTGAAACACCGAGTGTAACAACCCCCGCGGGTCTGCTCCCTGTGCCCGGGGCAACGGCAGCGGTTTCGGGGAGGCTGAGCCGTAAATCCACCCGCGCCGTGAATTCGCTCGCCGCTGCCCCTGCGCTCCGTGCGGGCTCCCGGCGTGCGCCTGAGCACGGCGGGATGAATAAGCACTTTCAAGCCGAGATGTCTCTCGCCCTCGGAGGCTCTCCGTTTGCCCGAGCTCCTCGGCGTTTCCCCTGCCTCCCCGCCGGCCGGCTCGGGGCGCTCCGGGGAGCTGCGAGCCGCCGCATCCCCGGGCTGGCTGGCGAGGGGCGGGCTCCGGGCTCGTTCACCGGAGCCAAGCAGGCCGGGAGGAGCGGGGAGGACCGGCAGGGAGCAGCCGGGGGATGAACGGGGCGGCGTGAAGTCACCGTGCTCCGCCAATCCGGGCAGCGCCACGCAGCTACGGATGCCTCTGGATGCTGGGACCGGCCTCACCTTGGCCGGGGCTCTGGAGCCTCCAGCCCGAGCGCAGCGCGCACCAAAGAGTTACCGGTGCGGGTCCGGTGGCGCGTGGGTGGTGCTCGGAGGTGAGTGAGGGAGCGAGGGAGTGTGCTCCGTGGGATGCAGCCCCGGAGCCTCCGCCTCGCCTTTCCCTCCGCACGTGTCAGTCCCTCTGTACATGGTCTCTGGTATGGCTGCTCTGCACCGCTGCTGCTTCCCACCTGTCTGCCTGTCCCCGCTCGCACTCTTTTCTTTCCTCCCTCGTGTCTGATTACTCCTCCTCTACCTGTGCACTGCCCAGAACCCACCTGCTTTCTGCCTTTCTCCCCACTCCTGGAATACCCACTCGGGGGGGTGGTGTGTCAGTCTCCCTTCCCTATAGAGCGAGAGGGAGAAGGAGCAGCTGGCTGGAAGCTGGGTTGTTCCCCTGCTCCCTGCAGGAGCTCAGCCTGGAAAGGAAGCTGGGAGGAGGAGGAGGAGGGTCCTCCGTGTCCCTCAGCATCCTGCTCGACCTTTGGGTGGTGGCAGGGGGGAGGAGTTGGGGGCATGGCGATGACTCAGGTCTTGTGCCACGCTCCAAACCGGTACCTAAACTGGGACCATCTGCTTGAGATGCTTTTTCTGCCCTTCCCTTGGGGGCAGGAGCGAAATCTTGGGACTAACTCCCAAGTGCCTTTCACCGTTCTCATCCTCCTGTCAAGTTGTTTGTCCGTTGTTCTTCATCCTCTTTTTGACTTTCCCTTTCTCTCCCCTCCCTCCCTTCTCCCCCGATGCTCTTGTTCACTGCTAGGCCAAGCAGAAAACATGGAGACGTCTGATATGGCGACAGCAAAGGTAGGATGGAAATGCTGCCGGCCTCACTGTGCGTAAGTGGTTTCGCTTGGCACCTTCTTACTCCGTCCCTCGACCTTTTTGCTTTCCCTTGCCCACCCTCCCCGACGCCGGGAGAGCCAGAGCTGGGCTGAGGATGGGGTTTAAATTCTGGGAGGATGTTACAGGGCNAGTGACACTAGATGGTGCTTTAGGGGCAGCTTTCCACTCCCAGGGACGGTTGTGCGAGGAGAAATTCCTTCTGGCAACCTCTTTCTTTATTTCTTTTTATTTTTTTTTTTTGGGAAGGATCTCGAGGGAGGGTCAAGCGAGAAAGTAATTCGAGCTTATGGACGCATCCGCCCTTTTCTGTGAGGCTTCTCTGTTGCCTGCGCTGCTCGCTCTCACCGGGCTGTGGGTTCTGCTTTCCTGTGGGCTGGCAGCCTGGAAATCTGGGAGCGGAGCTGGCTGGATTCAGATGGGTTTTGTGAGGTAGAAGCGGTCGGGTGGCCTGGGAAGCACCAGGCTGTCACCAGGGAGTGGTTGTACATCATGGCGAGGACCACTGGTGCCTTTAGAGCCAAGGGTTTGCTTTCCAGCAAGAGTTGGCCACCAGCGTGGCTCTCCTTGGGATCAGGGCAGGGTTGAAGAGCAGGGAATGTCTCTGCAGAACGTGTCTCGTGCTTTACCTCAGCAGGGGCTGGAGTTAAGCATGGTTGGAGAGAGCCATGGCTTGCAAAGAGTGGGAGAGGGCGTTGATAGTGATAAATCCCTGCTTTTGAGGCTGCTCTGGCTGGATCCTCGAGCATGGCAACGTGGCCTGTTGTGTTCCAGGGAGAAACTCCTTCCTGGGCTTAGAAATCCGTGGTTAAACCTCGCCCTGGATGGTGCTGGTGAAGGTTTTGCCCTGGGACTGGGTTGCTTGTGGATGCAGGTTTTGAGTTTTAAGTGTTTGTGATGCACTTCTGGATAAACGTTGCTTTATAAAGGTGAACTCGCCCTCACCATCATGTTTGCTGAAACTTCAACTGCTGCAAACCCACTTAAATCTGTAGGGCTTGAAAAAAAAATCCCCCTGAGAATGCTGTGGCATCGGGGCCACTTGAGTGACGCTCCATTCCAGTGAGAGCTGTGGTGGCATTTTGGGGAACTTGACGTTTTCAATGACAGGAACAACAGAGTCACTTGAAAATTCTTTTCCTCTGTGCCTGTTTTTTTATAGTTTTTGGTTTTAATTAAAGGGAAACATGACCTACAGTGTTAGAGCACCACCTTAGCGTGAATGTACTGAAAATCTAATTATCTTTTCAGGGGAATGTAGCTCGAGTGGAAAACTCAGTCTAGTTTGAGCTTTCTAAAACAGATACAGCTTGGAAATTGCTTTTGTAGATACTCCTGGAACGTGCACAGGTTTATTTGGACTTAACCTTGGCAAGTGCTGGAGTTTAGTCCCCTATTCTTTATTGAAACCCCAAAGTTCTGTTTTCTTTTCTGACTTTGAGTCAGTTACTCCTGTTACAAGTTTGGAGTATTAAAGGGCTGCTGTTAATTTTGCTTCATTTCTTCTGGGGTCAGTCTGGAAGAACTTCTGAGAAGGTTTAAGAGATTTGTTTTCTCCTGCTGAAATGATCCAAAAGTGGCTGGAAATATCAGGGTGTTCTGTCACAGCTCCTCTCCATTGTGTTGCTTCCTTTTCTGCTGAGGCACCTTCCAGGCTGTCTCAAGATCTGGCATTTCCTGCCGTGCCAAAGAATGGCCCCATATTTAGCTTATTAAAAAAAAAGTGAAGTGCAGTTCAAATCCATCATTCAACCTCGTCTTGAGGCTTTCCAGAACTCTTGGTGGGCTTGGAAAACGCTCCCTTGGATGCTGTGGGGCACCTTCCTTGGGGACGGTGACACGGGGCTGTGTCACCTCCAGCTTTGCTTGCCCTGCTGGAAGTGAAAACCCCTGATTGTTTCATCCCTGCTCCTTGCTGAGGTGGGTGGAAAATCGGGTCGATGTGGAGCTTCTTGGGAAAGCATGGATCACTTCCCAGGTAACCAAATAGTGGAAGTGACGATTATAAAATCAGCGAGCTGCCTTTCACCCCCTGCCACTGGAAGATTCTCATTCCCTGCACTGCAAATGCACACATGGAAATGCTCAGAGTTTCAGGGTGTTGGGGAAGGTATTTAGGCTGATTTATTTGTTTCTTCTTGAAAGAAAAGTGTTCCTCCTCTGAGCTGTTATGGGGATGATGAGTGAAGGCAGACAAGGTGCCTATTGATGGTACCACAGAGCTTTTAGGGATGACTTCCTTGACCTTTAGCAGGTGGCACTTGGCTGGGATTACTTCCCAGAAGGACAATAGATAGTGCAAAACAGCTGTGTGTGAATAAAACAGCGCTAAATATTAAATATTATTGTATAACTTTTACTTCCTGTGCTCCCAGCTTTCCCCCAGGCCCTGAGTGGCTGGGTGGCAGAACGCTGGGCACAATTTGCCTTTTTCTTCCAGCACCAAGCCCCTATTCCTGCCTGCCTGTCTTTGTGCAGATGTTCCTGCCTCTGCAGGGGCCGTGTAAAACACTCTTTTATCTGGACAGCACCATCCAGTATTTCTTTCATCCAAGTAGGGGGTCAGGAAAAAAAAAAAGCAACTCTGATTTCGTGTATTCCAGACCTAACTTTTAAAATTCACGAGGCCTTGGCAGTTTGTGCTTACAGGTCAGGAAAACATCCGGTCTTTTTTCCAACCCCCTTTTTTTTTTTTTGCTGTTGCTCCCGATCTCTGAGTTTTTCTTCCCTTTGAGAAAGTTCTGGGTGGTTTTGGTTTTGTTGCTGTTTTTGGTGTTTTTGTGTGTGCTGCTGCTCGACTTCCTCATCCTGACTGGTGGTGGGAGCAACCAGGAGCCCCAAGGGAGGTTGTGTTAATGGAATTCTTGATCTGGACCAGGAATACTCAAAAAGTGCCTGGCAGTAGGCCAGGATCCAAATTATCTTGTTTAATCCTTTTTGAAGTTTATGAGAATTTTTCCTGGGAGGAAAGGACGAGGGATGAGGCAGGACAACACACCACGTGAACTTGTTATTATTTATTGTTTGTGCCTAGCAAATGACACATCCAATTAAAAAATGAGATCCCCAAACAATCCAAATGGTATTCCAATGAAATTATTTGATTTACAGACTTTATGGCTGGAAGGAAAAATGAACCTCTGGTCTAACATCCTGTATGAAGGGTGGCTGTTGGTGAAAAAATATATTTATGGCTCTGTGAAGGGCACCTGCACATGTTTCATAGCTGCTGTTCAGCTCAGTTATGTTTATTTTCACAAAACATAAAAACAAACTCTTAAGGAAACCCAATGTTTACTCTTTTATTACTATTTTAAATTATTTGTATGGAAAAAAAAAAGAATTTTTACCAAAATACCCAATGGCTTGGGAAAGATTTTTTGCATGCAAAGCATCATCAAAGATGTTTGTAATTTATATTGACATTTATACACACCAGAACAATGTATCAATGATGCTTATTACAGTAATTTTCTGAATTATGCCCTGTAGTTCCACATAGGAGTGAGAAGACAGGGATTTATAGGGCTTCCCTCTCCAAAACAGAGGCCAGAAATGGGGTCTGGACCCCTCAAGGCACAGCTCTGGCTGGTTTTTTCCATTTTCCCATTTGGTGGGATGACTGCTCCAGATGGAGTGGGTAGATAATTGATCTGGAATTCAACTGGCATGTGACTGACAGGTATTCTTAGCACTGAGGAGGTGGCTGTGCATGGCCCATCCCTCTCCATATCTACAGCTGCTTTCTGGTTGCCTTATTTAAATTTTAATACCTTTTTTTCTTTTCCCCACTGGAATGACTACGTGCAAAGGATGGAGAAAAAGGGAAGGGCTTGTCCGTGCAGCCTTAACTGGCACAGATGGATCAGCCAGAACGTGGAATTGGGGTTGTGAATAGCAGGGACACCTGCCTGGGGGTGCTGGGTGACCCACAGTCCCTCCAGGAGGATTTTGGACAGCACATTCCGGGTGGGCTGTGGCAGAGGTGGCCACACCCACCAGGCTGATGCTGAACCTTCCAAGCGATCCATTCCCTTTGATAATTTCCCAACCCTCACGTTATTTGGATAAAAAAAAAGAAGTGCATGACTGCTTATCTCTTAATACCTTTCTTGCCTGAGCTTTGATTTCCAAACATGTGACTCTGCAGCATTAGTCTGTCCTAGATTTGCCAAGCTTGCAGGTCTCCTGACCCATTTTGCAGCATTTGTGATTTGCCAACCTGCAGGCCACGGTTGCAGAGCATCTCGGGGAGAAAAGCCCAGCCCAAGCTGGTGTAGGTTGGTCCTAAGAAAGGCTGAGTCTGGGATGGTGTGGGGTGAGATTTGAACGGGTTTTTTCCCGTGGTGTTTGGCACGTGGAGAGGCGTGTGCCCAGCTTTGTCTAAGTTCAGGGGTTTTGTCTGGAAATAAAGCAAAAGGTGCATTGCAAAGCTCTCGTTGGAACCAATTCCCAAAGCAGGGGTTTGGGATCTCCCCACCTGCCACGGGGCTCTCCTGCAGAACTCCCCATTTCAGTGTTACTTCCCCGATTTCTCAAACTTCAGCCCCACTGCCAAAATCCTGTTTCATTTCACCCGCCCTGGAATGATCAAAGCCCTCCAAAAGTGACTTTCTGCTGAACTCAGAACTGGAACTTTGCTGCTTTTCCCCTGTTCAGGGTTTGGGAGAATCAGAAAAAAGATTTTATGTCTTTATTAGGCAAAGTAGAAAAGCAATGAATCCCATTTGTTACTTTCCAAAGGGGATGTGGGGATCAGAGTCTCAGTGTTTCCTTGGACAAGTTTCAGTGGAAGCTTTGAAAAGCAGATCAGAGTTGTTGAACTGTCCCAAGCACCCCGCTGACCCCTGAGCAGTGAAGGGAGGTGGTGATTTTACAGGTCGAGGTTTTTGTATCAGTCCACTCTTACTTTACCTGCAGTCATGAGGAGGAGGGTATGAGTGCAAAAAAATGACAAAATGCCATAAAAAGCCCTTCAAGAGAGTAGAATCTTTTTATTTACAGACAGCTGCCTGCCCTCTTTCCTCTACCACCCCTGAAAACGAGGAATTCCTGCAGGGTTTATAAGTAAAACTCTTCTTATCCCTGGACCAAACACCTTCAGAGCTCTCTGTATGTAGAGTTTGTATGTTCCTTGGACTTTCCTACACTTCACTTTTGGAAGTACTTTACGAAGAAATAATTAAATCCTAGGTTATTTGAAATATACTGCCCCATTCCCCACCAACCTGTGGGGCTGTGCTTAGATCCTGCGAGAGGAATAGGAGAATTCCCAGGAAAAGCCTCGTGTATTGCAGGAAGGGAGGGAGGAAATGCAATAAGTGGCACTTCTCCCTTAGGGCCGGGCCCTGCCCTGTGGGTGGGGGGTGCAGAGGCTCCCTGGTGCTGCTGTGGGGGGAAGAGCTCCTGTTCTGCTCTGATAATGATGATGCAACAACGGCTCCCTTGTTCCCTGTGTGCCAGAGCTGCCAGTGGGTGTCACGAGATAAGATACCCCCTCCTTCAGCTCCAGAGCTGGAACTCGGCCCCTGCCTCTCTGAAGATTTCAGTTTCCGTTAGGAAGTTCGGTTTTCCATTAGGAAGTTCAGTTTCTCATTAGGAAATTCAGTTTCCCTTTGCTTTCTGCGGTGGTTGTTCCTCTGTTTGGAGGAGAGGTGGGTTCATCCATCCCCGTGCACAGCCCCCGGGTGAGCCCGGGGGGGCTGACTCTCTTCCCTACAGGGAAGTTGGAGAGGGGATTTTGGTAGGAACTGTAGTGAAAGGACAAGGAGAAACTCCAAATTGAAAAAGGAAAAATTTAGGTTACGTATCCCAGCTTCCAGAGCATCACCAGGGATGGAGTTCTCTTTTTCTGGCCTGAACAACAAATCACCAGCTCATCTCTGCTTTGGGATAGTCGGGGAATTGGGGTAGTGGTTTGGCAAATCCCCCCACAAGCATCACCTTCTCAATACTGCAGCACTGGGAGAGGGAGGAGAGGACTGGAGCTCGCTCTGCCTCTTCCTCCAGCTTCCCGACATGGAGAGGACCATGTGCTTGAAAAGAAAAGAAAATAAACCTCTTGCTGCAGAAAAAGGCCAGAGGAGCGTGATCTGTGTGGATGAGGGGCCTTCGAAACTCCAGTTTGTTCTTGCTGGTCCCACAAGCTGATTTCACAAGGGTGGAAGTGTGGCCAGGACTGAAGGGAGCCCACAAGAAGGATGGAGAGGGGCTTTTCCAAGGGCACGGAGTGACAGGGCGAGGGGCAATGGCTTCACCCTGACAGAGAGTAGGTTTAGATTAGATAATAGGAAACATTCTTTACTGTGAGGGGTGTTGAGACCCTGGCACAGATTGCCCTGAGAAATTATGGACGCCCCATCCCTGGGGGGGAAGCCTCCACGGCCAGGTTGGACAGCACGGTCTGGCAGGACCCGCGGCGCGGGGGTTGGGACGAGCCCACCCTCGGGGTCCGCTGCCGACATCCCAACATCNNNCCCGGCGCGGGGGGCTCGGCGCATGGGGCTCGGCGCTCCCCGCGGGACCGGCCGGGGCCGCTGCAATATGTCCTGGGACCCCTGGAGCTGTCGGTGGGCAGACAAGGACGCGGGCGGCGGATTATCGTGGCTGTACTAATGAAAGGGTTCAAGCTCGCCTGGTAAGCGCCGAGCGGGGAGGTGATGGGGCGTGCGGGGTGGGGGAGGATGGCGCGGCCCCCTCCCCGAAATCCTCCCCGGGCGGGGGAAAGGGATGCGCTCCGCCAAGTTGCCGGCGCTGGCGCGGCTGCTGCGGCATCGGGGGCAGCGCGGGGCGGGATGCGGCGGGGGGGGGGGG
>VZRJ01000961.1:397742-413929 GCA_013397565.1 Ptilonorhynchus violaceus
AGGCTCCGGGGAGGGATGCGGCGCCGGGCCGGGCATCTCCGCGGCAGGACTGCGATGCCGTGAGCATCCCTCCGCTCTCCCTGCGTCTCCCTCCCCTTCCCCGCTGGCAGCCCGGCTCGTGCGGGAGCCGCATCCGTGTGTGCGCAGCGCTCGCCGGGGCCCGGGGCTCGGGGGCTGTTTGCACGCACGGGGAAAACGAGAACGGGCAGTTTTTCCCGAAGAAAGCCGGGGGAAAAAAAACTGGTTTGAATCCTGCGTGCGTGGAATGGCTCCTGCTCGGCTCGTCCTTTAAATAGCTGCTTTTGGGGATGCACCTCGCTGGCGTGGTGCTGCAAGAAATTAGAGTTGGGAGCAGAGGGAACGGAGCTTCCAGGAAGGTACCGAAGTGCTCGTGAATTCTGTCATCGTCCCTGGGTGTTTTGGGGGGAAAACTCTCCAGGTTTGGCGAAGTGGGCAGTGAAAGAAAACATTGTGTGGGTGAAAGGCAATTAACAAAGCTCTGTGCGTGTATCTAAAATGTTGACATATAAATGGTTTTGTTGGTCAAGTTTGTATTTTACTGGGGTAGGTAAATATATATATATATATATATATATATATGTATGTAATAGAGGATACAATTATATTTATATATATATAAAAAAGATAAACTTGACCTAAAAAGACTTACATAGAATCTTGAGTTTATCAAAACTATTTAAAATCTCCAGTATGTCAAAACTGCTTAGTTGGAATAAATAGTCTTTGAATTATGATGATGAAATTGATTTAATCAGAACTTTATCAGATGGGAACGGTTCCATAGTTAAGAGTGGAATGTGACTTTGTAATTTGGGCTCAAGTGGAGGACAAGAGCAATGGGAAGGCCTGTTTCTTTTTCTTAATTTTTTTTTTTCTGTAATGAAAAAGGATGTAATCATAGAAATAAGATCCTCCCTCTCAAGTGTGCTGGTCTGCATCAGGATGAATGTAGTGCTTTGAAATCCTCGCCTGCAAAGTGTGAGAAAACAGCGAAGTTATTTTTCATTTGTTATTTTACTTATTGTTGCTATTTTTATTTGATTTTTTTTTTTCTGTGTAAAAAATAAAAACACTACAGTATAGCACTAGAGAGCATCTTGTACTGGGCCCCAGGGGACAGACCCGAGCCAGGGATGACTCAATAGGTCATCTCTTTTTCTAATTTCTCTAATTCTGTCTTTTACTTAATTACACGGAGAGCCCTTGAATTTTCCCTGCGTGTGCTTGGCCATGTCTTACATAGACTGTACAAACGCTATAACTATTAGCATTTGAAAATATTACACCGTTTTTTTCTTGTTTTTAGCGACAAAAAGCGCCTCTCTCGCGGTGATGCGCTGCTTTCCGTGCTGGGCGCTCGGGCTGAGGAGTTGCATAATGGCTTAGCGTACTACCGGGAGAGCAAAGCATGTGCTCCAAATGCTGGGATTGTGTGGATCTGCAGTGACACGGCCCCCCCACCGCATCCCTTTTCCCCCACCTCTGCACAAACCCAGCGCGCCGGGAGGTTCGTTCATCGTGGAATTGGGAGTTTTTGTATCCCCGGCTCCATCCCCGCGTTTGTGACGGTCCCGGTTGAAGCCAGCCCGGTCATTTAGCCAGCCTGGGATGTGAGCAGGGAGGCTGGAGGATTCCGGGCTGCATGGGGACATAAGCAGATTACCCGAGCGCTGGAGGAAGCGCTGCCCGTGCCTCAGTAGGTGACGCTCTTCCCTCTCGGTTCCCCGGGCTCCAGGCGCGGCCCCGGGGGCACCGGGCGCTCCTGGGTCCCTCTGTCCTGCTGGGGATGCAGTAAAGCTCCCGATCAGTTCCCCTGGCTCTCCTGGGAACGCTTGGAAAGCGCTACCCAAGCCCCGCCTCTTCAGCATCCCCCTCCGTGTGCCTCTGAATCCCAAAGTCAAATGTTCTGATTGCTTCCCTCATTTAATTACACAGCATTTTGGATCTTTGCAGCTGTTCCTCTGTTCCCCCCTTAGGATATTTACAGGCGGTTTTGTTTATTTGGTCGTGCTGCAATACCCAGGCACAGAAGGGTGAGTTGGGGATGTTATTTTGGGTCCTGTTTTGCCCAGATATGTGTTTGTCCCTGCTGGGTTGATTGGCGTGGTTCTAGAGCAGCACAGATTTAAGCACAGAATGCAGAGTTCTCTGAACTTGCTTGGGGTATTTAATGCGGGCTGGACAGCCTTGAAGTGAAATGGCTTTATAGGGTTAGTATTTCTCTAAAGAAAAAACCACATTTAATGCGTGGGATGCAAACAGATCCTGTGGGCCTTGGAAGAGGAGCAGCAATTCCCGTTCTGGGTGGCACTGCTGGGGTTAACCCAGATTTCCTTATGGAGATCACAGACACACGATTTCTGTCTGCACCGGGGAGGGACAGAATGCTTCCAGCAGGGCAGCCCACCCTGACCTTTAGAACAGGACTTGCCATTCCCTGTTTTTAGGCCTTGCATCCGTTCCGTGCTGCCAGATCACACTGAATCCCGGGGAACCCCTGGCCACCCCTGGGCCGGGTGCAGCCGGAGCGGCGTGCTCATCCCCCGCACGGCGTCGTTTGTTTGCAGCACTCCTCCCGATTCTGCCCAAAATGACCTCATCTCCATCTGCCCGCGGGTCCGGGGAGCCGGGAGGTGGCCACGGGGCTCTGCAGCATGGCCCGGGCCCGAGGGACGGCTGGCGTGGCTGTGTGACATCAGGACGTGACTGTGGCGTGATGCGAGGGCCCCGTGTGCCGCCGCCGTGCTCCAGCGCAGCATCCTGGTGCTGGGAGTGATGCTGCAGCTTCCTGGGATGGACAGCAGCAGTTTGTCTCATCGGGGTCTGGCAGCTTGGTTTAATCAGTAATTTTGTGTCACAGGGCAGTGTTTTAATGCCTTTTGTGTTGTGACACGGTGTTGTGAGAGAGAGAGAGCTGTTGCCTCCGGGCTGACATCACTGTTATCTCACAGCTCCTCGGGGACTGGGATCAGCCAGGCCTCGAGCTTTACGTTTCAGAAAGCCAAAAATCACAGCAGGGCAGGGAGGCTTTCCCTCCCCTCTGGTCTCAGGCTGTGCTGCTTGCCCTGTTCTTCCTTGTTAGGAGTTTTGGGGAGCTCACATTCCAGCATAGATGGAAACGAGTTTAGATCTTTTATGAAAAATGAGAATCTACTGCCAGAAGAGCATTACAGGGACAAAAACAAGCTGGTGGCTGAACTTCATGGCCCATAAATGGGATACGGGACAAAACTCCGCTCATCTGCTTTTCCTTCTGTCGTGGTTCCTTCTGCATCGCTCGTGCTGATGTGTTGATTGGGATAGTTCTGAGCTGCAGAACCTGTTATCTGGAACCTACAGAGAAAATAAGGGCCAAAGGCTCCCCTAAAAATAAATCTGTAATTCATTTTTCTGCTTGTGCCTGTGGGTGAGAAAAAAACCTCTCAATGTTCCAACACCCTACTTATCTGAGGGAAGGATCTATTATGTAGTTGTGGGGGTGGGATGGGAACTAAGGTAGGGTTACAGAACAGCAGAGCTAAAATTAGAAGTTGTTTGATGTCAGGGAGCAGTGAAGATTGACTTCAGGCGCTTTCAGTTCTGCATTCTGGGAGGCTGCGACTTCAGGGGCTCTTTGGACCCGGACCAGGCTGATGCCCCCTGCCCTTCCCCTGCCTTTGGGAGTCTCAGGGCAGGGAGGAGAGGAGGGAGGGGATTCCTGAGCTGTCACACTCGTCCTACCCAGCTCTGCTCTTCCAGCCTTCTCTTTCGACTCCTTTGGGATGTAAAATAACAGGTTGGTGAGAAAGGGACAGGAGGGACGGTTCTGTCCCCACTTCCAGGCGCTGAGTCCTGCTGTGACACACGGAGGTGACGAACGTGGGTGTTTGGGATTCGTGCCCCCTTGATTACCCAGGGAAATGATGAAGCTCTTTAAATCACTTCCAATTTCATTTTGAAACTGCAGAGCCTTAAAGAACTGCAGCGTGCACTGACAATGAACTTCGTTCCCTTGCATTGCAAATGATTCCAAACGAAATTGGGTTTCCAAATCAATTCTTGCTCAGTTTTTGGAGGAGCCTAGCGAAATAGTTCTGTTGGAGTTACATAATTGTGCTGTTGTGCACGTTGTGCTGTTCGACCTTCGCATTACAGGTTAAAATGTTGCATTTCAGCCTTTTCTGTCTTCATTGATTCTTCTGCGTCTACGTCTTTGTGCTTTCTATTCAGAGGGAAGAAATAGGTGCTGATAATCCTCGTCTAAAAACCATCACAGATGACCCACATACATATAAATATGGCTCTGGTGTTTCAGAAAGGAGAGGCCTTAACTCCTTATGAATTCTGCAAATGGATCTGAGGAATCAGAATGTTCCCATTTGCCGTCGGTGCGGTAGGAAGAGGAAACCTCATTAATAGGGTGCTCATCTTTCCCCTGCATCCAGAACATTCTGAACTGTCCACACATCCTGAACGTTCTGACTGTCCATAAAGCACAGTTTTTATCCTTTCTCCACTAGAAGATGATGTGTCAGGTGACTGCCAGAACAACTTTGAGCAGCGTTGGCAGATTTATTTTGTAGATGGTTCTGTAGCACAGAGTTACCAAGGGGTTATTAGCTGGGTTTGTGCTGATTTATTTGCCCTTTTTGCTGATTTATCTGCCCTTTTCCATAGTGGGAAGCCCTAGGAAGCAGTGAGGAGCCTAATCCAGGTGCCCCAATGTCAAGGAAAAGTCTTGCACACAATTCCCTTGGCCGGACTGTGCCCGTGGGCACCAAGTGAGCCAGAAATAGAGCCAGGATCAGCTCATTACCAGTTTTTGTCCTGGGCTGGATTAATACCTGCACTGGTAACAGGGTGGGAATGACTGAAGTGACTATTTTAGTAAAAGCAAAGTATGAAATTACAGTGGAAGGAGACCATTTGAAGGAAAACTGAGTCATTTTGAAGCCCTTCATCTGAGATTTGGTTTGCTGTAGCTCTGTGTGATAATAGACTGGCAGAAGCACCCCTTTAGTATTTTTGTTTGTTATGTGGTCGGCTTTTGGCATCCGTTTTTGATCTAAATGTGGATAAACGTCTGTAATTTTATTCTCTAATATATATGTGCATCTTGAAACCTCTCTGAGGACACCCAGACAGAGAAGTTCTTTGACTTAGGCCATGAAGATGCTGCACTTGGCCGAGTTTGCTGCCAACACCCAGAATCTCTCCCTCAGATCTCTCCTTGGGCTGCGGATTATTTTGGCTAATTGAATCCCAATGATTTGTTTTGCTGGGAAATTGCCTTTCCTTCTTATCAGGCACCCAAATCACCTCGCTCTGTCTCTCCGGTCCTTCAGCAGCCTCATAAATGTCAAGTGAAGGGCAAACCGCTTGGAATTGCTCTGGAATTCTGCTGCCAGTCGCTCGCTCGGGGCCTTGGGTTGAGGTGAATGAGGCAGCAGTGGGGCATCCCCAGAAGGAGTAAAAAGCAGGAAAAGGGGAAAATTCAGCCAAGAATTGATAAAATGTGGAGGTGAGACTGCTGGGTGCTGTTTGACTGCCTGGTCCCTTCCAAAGAGAGGGAAGGGAGAGGCCCTGTGTGTGCCTGGATCTCTCATTGACCACTCGGATCCCGATGTTGCCTCTGCCCCAGTTTCCCTGCCTGCAGAACGAGGCAAACCAGCCTCTTCCTCCTCCCTCTCCCTGGAGCAGGGGGATATTTACACGGGACGAGTGCTGGAAGTGGGATGCTGGAGAGTTTTCCACGTTTTTCAAGGGTGTGATTCACCCTGTGTGTGTCGATAATTGTGCTGGACTGAACAGAAGCGCTCACATAGTTGACATTTCTTCTTGATTTCTGCTCAGCAAGTGGGCAGGGGCAAGGCCTGAAAGAGGCAAAAAATTGCCAGCAAAACCCTTGTGGCACTTTCTGCCGGGATCACTGCGTCCTGGTCAGGATCTCTGCTGCTTTTCCCAGCTGAAATTCTCCCCGGGAACGAGATTTCTCTCCTCTCTATTCCAAACTAGTTCATGGTTTTCCTTTGGTTGATGGAGCAGCTGCTGTGATTTTGCTTGAACCTTCCCCTGGATGCCTCTGAGCTCAGGCCTGCTTAGAAAGTGCCATTCTTATTTTAATTGATGCTTATTATGGCTGATTTCAGGATTTTGAGCCTGGTTGAAGTAAATTATATAAATCGTGATATAACAGCAATAATATATCCAAGGATAGAATATCCAAGCTCAGGAAATGGAGACACCAAACCAAAATGCTGCACAGAATTCGTCTTCCTTCTGTACCTTCAGGGTGCCCTTGCAGAGCCACGTGCTGAATGCAAGATGCTGGAATGTTCTCTGAGCTTCTCCTTTCTCAAAGTTTTCCTCCTGGCCAGATTTAGGCCTGTGCTATTTGATTATATTTTGCATTTTCCAGCGGTTTATTCCCCTGTAACCGTTTTTCCAGGACAGAATGCTCTCTGTGGTCACAGCCAAGTGACCTGGGGGCAGATGCTCTGCTTTTTTCCAACTAAAAAAAAGATGCAAAATGCTGCCACTCTCCTTTGACAATGTCACAGCCACTCCATGCGTGTGGAAAAGGAGCAGAGAAGGAGGAATTTGTGGATTTTTTTTGGGAGATATATATATATAGATATATATTTGGGTCTATATTTTGAATTATCCACTCGGAATACCAGGTTTGGAAGAATGTGGTTTGGACCACGCCTAATTTCAGGCCTTGGAACTGGAAGGAGAAAAATGGAGGAGCAAGTGAGTGAAATGAAAAAGACTTTGGAGGGGAAAAGGAGGTGCATTTTGAGGTGCATATTCAGGAGTAGCAAAGATTTGGTAACAGCAGAAATGTCCAGATACGCACATGAAATTAGAACAAATTGGCTGGAGCGGCAACACACAACTTGTTTATCTTTTAATTAGGGTCATTCTAATTTGGGTCATTCCCTTAATGAAATGCTGAGCAAATAAGGCTGTGTTTAACTGGCAGGAGAAGGACATGGCCAGGCCTGAGGGTTCCAGGGACATCATTTGCAAGGTCTCAGCCCTGGTGCAGCGAGGACACCGAGGTGCTGTGAATGAAAAGGCCTGCACTGGAGACAGAGGTGTTTCACAAAGCTGCTGCAGAGTCAGAGCTGTAATTTGGGTGCATTTCTGACCCCACAGGAGCAGAAATAAAGCGGCTGCAGAGATGTGAAAGAAGAGCCCTGTGCTCACGAGGAGATTGCCTTGTGGCTGTGCGGCCCTCGAGGCTGGAATTTGGGGTTTTTTTCGGAGCTGTCAGCTACCAGAGAAATGTTGTGCTCCTGTGGTACCCTTCAATCTGCTGCACATTTTAGGAATGAGGTTTGGGAGGCAAAGCCTTGCTTAGCTGTAGGCCATGAAAGAAGGATGTGTCTGGAGGCCGGGGCTTAGAGAGCCTGAGCAGTGTTCAGTGGCTGCTCCGGGGCACTAAAGCTCCAGCATTGCTTCAAATACCTGCTGTATTATTTTTCCAGCAGGAAGAATAGGTTCCCCATGGGTTCTTCCGAGTTTTCTGTTTTAGAGAGAGCTGATAGCACAACTGGTCTGGAAAATAGACCTGTTTCTGAAATTGTGTTGTACAGTGAGAGAGGCTCTTGGAAACAGGGACTTGCTGGGTTAGGGGATTTTGATTCCCACCTCCCGAGGCAGTTTGGGTCCTTAAGAGCTTCCATCCTAAGCAGTGAAGATGGACAAAGGGTAGAAGAAGGGAAGTGGAATTAGCCTTGCTTTGCAGATGAGGCACAGGGAGATTAAAGCTGTTTTTCCTTTTAAAGTGTGTATTAATAGCTGTGTGTTAGAAAACTTCCCTGCTGGAGGCTTGGCTTAGGAGAGCAAAAAATGGTTATAGCTTAAAACCGCTCTCTAAAGAGAGGAAAGTGATTTAAGAGCCACAATCAGAAATGCAAACCATCCCTCCCTGTCCCCTCCCTGCACTTCTCACAGGGGACTTGCCCAAAGCCACAAGCTGAGTCCTTGTAATTGTCCCCAAACAACCTGTGCCTTGCTCATATTTGGAGATACCATAATTATCTTAAAGACATCTGTTCTTTCAAGGATCACAGCCCAGATTAAGAACTGGGGATGATTTAGATGTCACTTTGCAAGATTTCCCACATGGAACTCAAAAATCACACGGATACGTGCGCCTTGGAAGTTTTGGGAACAAAACCACAGAAAGTGAGAATAATCCTTTAAATTGTAACACTCAAAACAGCTGTAACACCAATGAATTGCAAACCTTCAGAGTCCTGCATTGCTGCAAACCAGGCTGCTGCCTCTTGGGAAAATCATGGAAAGCAGAACTAGAGACTGACAAAAACTGTGATCGTATTGAGAGACTGATCCATGCTCCTGCCAATGGGGTGTCCTGGGCCAGGAGTTGGACTTAGATGATCCTTGTGGGTCGCTTCCAACTCAGGATATTCTGGTTCTATGATTCTGTGTGAGATAGTCCCTGTTTTATCTTTATTAACAGTTATCTGTGGCTGTTTATAAACATGACAAGTGAATGAGTTTATTCCACTGCTCTCCTGCTCCTGGCTGCGAGGATTTGACTTCAGCCTCATTTTTTTTTTCCCACAACTTAATATAATCACACTGCTCCTTGTTCAAAAATACCCCAAACCTTTTAATACAGCTTCTCTTTCTCTTCAATATTTACATTCTTCAAATATTTGTTGACCACTCCACTTTGTTTACCCTTGGAGTTTGTTTTCATAAACGAGCCTCATGAGTACTGCCATGTTTTTGTTGCTTTCCTTTGAACTCGTTCCTCCGTAAGGAAATCTTTCCGATTGTTTGCCACCCTTATAACGTGTTCCTGCTTGGGATTAACTGATCGTACAGAGCAAATATTTCATCATTCCACGAGGAGTGATTGATCCAAGTCACATTAGTCCTCCCTGCTCCTGTGTCATGTTGTAGGAACATTTTTCATTTGCTTTGTGCTCTTCTCCTACCCAGCTCTGCTGCTTTCTTGCTTTCTCAATTCTTTGAAGGGCTGGACATGGCTTTTTTTCCTCTTTTATACCCGCCTGGAGCAGGTACAAACCCAAGGACAGCAGCAGGGTAGCATTCCTGCTTTTCCCAGAAGGGAATCAGGCACAGCTTCTGTTTATTTTTCCCCGGACAGGTTTTTTAAGTGCGTTTATATACACTTTCAAGATGAGTCACATTGTTACCTTCTGCATTGTGTAACCTCTCTGTGGAGGATGGCCTTTCCCAGAGTTTGTATTTGGAAATGCCCGAGTGTGGAAGGCAAACATTTCTCCTGTTGCTGTTCTCCTGCTGTTCCATCGGGGAACTCGATGGTTTGTGCGGTCTCCGAAGGTTCAGGAGGGTGTGCAGCCCCTCGGGATGAAGAGCGGGAGCAGGGAAGTGGAATTTCGAGGTAATTGGGAATTTTCTGTCCACGCTGGCTGCTCTGCTCCTCTGTCGTCACAGAACTACTCCCCGGTGGTTTGTGCGGCGGGGAGAGCAGGGATATTTGACAAAGCTCCGCGGGAATGTTCGGGATGCCAGGGATGTGCAGCAACACGGAGGAGCCGTACCGGGGCGGCAGAACAGATGGGTAAGAGCAGGAGGAGAGGAGAAATCCCGGCATTTCTCATCGGGGATGGGGCGAGGAGCAGCCGGGGTTAACCGGGTCCACGCGGGCTCCGGGACATTCTTAAAGAGACAGTGGGAGCTTTTCTTCCCGGCGGGGATGCCCGAGCCGGGCAGCGCGCTGCAAAGGCCGCTTTGTTCCAGCCATGCCGGGCCGTTATCGGAGCCGGGAATCTTTTCTTTTCCCACCACGGAACGCCGCGGAGCAGCGAGGTTCCCGGGCGCTCCGATGCTCTCCCCCCGGGCGGAGTCGCCGCTGCGTGCGGGGCGGTGCCGGCGCCGGAGCGGGGAAGAGGCTGCGCTGGCAGGTGGCGATGGCATCCTTTAGCTCCTCGATTTTCGTCTCCCGGGCAAGCCGGGGACTCCTTCCCGAGCACGCGGGTTCCTTTGTGTCGGTTCGTGCCTCGGGAGGTTCCTCAGGAATAAAGGATGCCCCGGCGCAGCGCGGGGGTGGGATGGGGATGCGGTTGGAGGGGGGAATCTCAGGCGGGGTGGAAGGGATGGGGGGGGAGAAGCTGAGCAGGATTTAAGGTGGAGAAACGTTCTGTCTTCGTGGGAGCAGGGGCTGCGCTGAGCAGCTCTTTAGTGCTTTGGGTGAGTTTTGGGGTGAGCCCAGCAGATTGCAGGAATCTGGAAGAAAGGGCCAAGCAACGTTAAGGAAGTCAGTGGGAGTGAGGATGTGGATTGGGATTGAAAATCAGGCCGAGTCTGAAGGTGGAGACTGGGGCAGTGCTTTGGGAGAAGGCTCTGGGAGGCTGATTTTGGTTGGGATAAACAGACTGGAACAGTTTGGAGGAATGGAGAAGATGGAATAGCTGTAACAGAATTGCACAATGCAGAAGCCAGTGGTGGAGAAAAAGACTGGACTCCTTTAGGGCACTTCTCCGTATAAATCTCCTCCCAGATCTGAGCTATTCCAGCTCAGTGCAGCGTGGAACAGGAGCGGAGGGCTGGTGGATGGAAGGAATGGGGCCTGTCTGTACCAGGAGGCCGCTGCAGCCCAGCCCCTGGCACAGCTCCGTGGATGTTCATTCTGCTCTGCCCAATGGCAGCTATTGAAGCTTTATCCAGATGTCAGGGAATCCTCCCTTTGTGCTGAGCCTGCAGAGGAGCAGCACAAGTGAGGGTTGCTGCTCGGTTACTTGGGGCAGAGGGGGGTGGCTGTCTCAAATTCCCAGTGGCATCCAAAGAAGGGAATTTGTTTGGGTTGGGTTTGAGGTGAAATTTTGCTGCTGCGTGTCCCCTGGTGGCTACCCCTGCAATGTCACCGAAAGTACAATGGCATGACATTTAACTCTGTCCTGAGGGGAGAGAAGAAGGATAAATGGGTAATGGAGGCAGTACTGTAATTCCACGGGGACCTGTAATTAGCGTGGTCTCCTGTTTCTGTTGTTATTTTCCTTTGTGTGTAGGGCAGCCTTCCCCAGCCAACCTGTTTGGCTTTTCCCTTCATCCTCCCTCCAAATGGGAGCTGATCCTGCTGGGATACCCTCGGGCCCGTGTCTGCCTGCAGTGCCCAGCCCTCAGCACGGTGCTGTAACCCAAATTAATGCAGGAGCTACTTTTATTAGTGCTCCATCTCAGAGACATCTGTTGGTGTTATTGATGTGCCTGTTAATCTTCATTTTCAAGTGCACTGACTGCTGGATGCATTATCTGTCAGTGCAGAGCAAGGGCTTCTGGGGTAAAATATGCACCAGCTTCTCATCAGTGAACAGAACATGGAATGGTTCCACAGGAAAAAAGAGATGGATTTAGTACCAAGCGGAAGCTGACAGGGGACTTGAGATGTGTGAGTGTCTTTGTAATTTATGATTAGGAATTCAAGGCAGGGAATTTGTGGGTGGTCAGCTCAGCCAGCCTTTTCCCCTGCATCATTCCAAGCTGGCGGTTTCCAGGTGGGATCTGTTACGTGTCTGTGATGCTGTGTGCTCTCCATTTATCCTGATATTTATCTTGCAGTGCTTATCCGTGTTGGGATTGGGATTCTGTTGGTCTCAACATACAGGGCAAAATTGGTTCCCTTGCTCCTCATGTTCAGAGATCACACTGAATTAAAGAAGGCCAGAGCTGCATTAAACACCCTCCTGGATGTCACTGTTTGTGAAGGTGATGGCTGTGGTCACCTCAGGGATTTGGGGCAGGTCCCCAAGTGGTGGCAGTGGTTGATAAAGGAACTGTCTAGGCAGATGCTGGCTGAGCCACCAACGCTTGTCCTGGGTGATGGAGGCTCCAGCTCTCACTCCAACACTTGTTGATGCTGAACCTCCCCACAGTCTTTCCCCCCCCCGTCCATCACTGCCCCTCTCCTGCCTTTGGCTCTCCACTTGCTCATTGTCCGAGCGGTGTTGGGGTTCAACAGGTAGGGCTGTGTCTCCCAGGTGAGGTGGGACCTGCTGCTTGTGAATGTCTCTAATTCTGTGCGGTTCCTTTTGTGCAATTAAGGAGAGCTAATTAGCTCCTTTTAGTGCAGTCTCCTTGCAGAGGTAGCTGACCCCTTGTTAATCCTGGATTAAGTTCTTACTAAGAACTGGCTCTTTGTGTGTCCCAGTTAAGATGTTGACACTTTGTTCTCTCTCTCTCCTTGTTCTCCTCCTCCCCCTCTTCCTCCCCATGCCTGTGAGCACATGATTCCCTGCCTCCTCCAGCCCCCACTACTGTAGGAATCCACGGACTCCCGGCAGCCACTGTATCCACGCTGTGAAAATGCCATTGTCAGCTCAGAGAGAGTTTTGTTGGTCTGGTACCTGCCTAGGAGCCCGTTTTCCACAAGGGAAAAGGGAGAGTGCTTCTTGTTGTTTAACAGGGTGGGAATCCTGTGGGGGTTTGAGGAGTAGCACCCATGGGGTGAGTAGGACCAATATCCCAGTTGGAAAACTCACCCTGTCCCGTGCTGTGCGGTCAGGAGTCCATCCGTTCATTCCTAAAGAGGGTGCTATTCCTAAACAGCAGAAAAGCAGCTGCGCTGTGAGCAAAAAACCAGTTAAACATGTGCAAAATACTAATTACCACCCACTTACCCACTAATGCTAATCCTGCTTTCAGATCTTGAGGCTGTAGCACTGAGTTTTCCCTCAGGACACGGTTTCTTGACGCTTCTGATAAGTCTTTTTTCAAGACAAGGCCAAAAGTACAATGAAAGTGCGTCCCCCTGGTTCTGTTCTGAACTCAGCTGAAAAGTATTGGGGAATAGCTGTCCCAGTGGCTTTAAGTTTTCCAAACAGATCATACTAAAAGTGGACAAAGAATTATTGGGGAAACGAGAAACCTTTCTCGTTTTCAAATCCAGGCGCTCATTGTCCCCTGACGTTTTGCAGACAGACTTTCAAAGGCTTTCCTTTTGTTTTGCACGCCTGGTGTGGCTTACAGGGAGGGTAGGATTGCTCTGGCTGGCTGGAGAGTTGATCCCAACCCCACCTGATGCTCTGCGTGGACATTGAGGCCCTGCTCTGTCCCCCACGGATCTGTCGCCAGCCCCGGGCTTTAATTACTCGGCCAGTGCCTCATTTCCTCTGGCTGGGAGATGCAATATGTATGAGGGTGCTTGGGTTACAGTGCGGCAGAAAGCAGCCCTGAAGGTGCACTTGGGTGAAGGTGCTGCCTGCGTGGACACTGAAGAACCTGACACAGGCGTGTCCTGAATTGGAGCATCCTTGGAGGGAGCACTCCTGCTGAGGTGTGTGGCCGTGTCACGCCGTGAATAGCTCGGCAGGCAGCCCCTCCCACGCGAAATAATGTCCCAGTCCTTACCTTGAGTCCTGAACGCAGGGCAAGGGCTGAGGGACGCGTGCAGAGCAAACCCGGCCGACATGAGACGCGTCCTTGCAGCTCTTGAACAAAACAGGAACTTGCAGCTTTATGTTCAGAAAAGCTTCCTTAAAGGCCCCTAAAGATCCCCTTCTCAGTGCTGTATTATCTAAGTATTATCACCACGAAACGAGCTGGCTTCATAGTGCCAGGGACGGTGCTGCCAGACCCAGAAATGTAACCGGTACTTGTCCTTCCAAGAGTTCTGGGTGGAATTGTGCATTTAAAGTTTCTAAATCATTTGAGGTGCTGGGTGATTTTCCAAATTGCCCATAACTTTGCCCCTTGCACGCCACACCAGATAAGCCTAAGAAGCTTTTCTCTAAGTAAGCCTTGTGTTTTTACTGCTGCTCTGACAGTGCTTTTGGAAGCAGAACTTTTGTTTGATTCATCTTCTCCCCTGACAGTCCGAAGGGTGGGTTGGACTTAACCTCATGTGTTGAATTTATCCTGCCACTCCATGACCTGCTTTGAGCCTTTGTGTGTTCTCCGTGGTTCCAGATCTGAAGTAGCCATTATATCGAATTTCGTCCCAGCATTTGGGTCAGTGTAACTCTGGTGGCTATTGAAAAGTAGCATCTTGTTCAAACCTTAGCAATCATTCAGACTAAATATGTCAAAATCTGTAGAGGCTAAGAATTGTGGTTTTAACTATTTTGTCATTTTCTCTCCGGGAGAGAAAAAGATCCATAGGCTGTATAACAAAATGGGACCATTCAGATATCACATTCCAAGTCCCGCTGAATGCAAAGTATGAGATTTGAATGGATTCTGGTTCGAGGTACAGAACAGTATTTAGGAGAACACAAACCCTTGCATAATAATGTTTGCCACAGATGGATAATTGAGCCTTGAATTAGTTACAGTGGTTAGTTTTGTTTGCTTCCCAAAATAGGTTTCTCTTGTCTAGTCAGAATTCATCCAGCTTCAGCTTTCAGCACTTGCAGCTGTTACCCAGTGTGATCAATCCTGGCTTCCAGGTGATCATTTCGATCTTGGCATTCCTTGGCCTCCAGTCTGTGTTGAAAGGATTCAGTGTCCCTGCCTTTAGTGCTGGTTGTTCTTGTCTGAACCCTGCCCAGTTTATCCACATTATCCACTCGTTGAATCTGGATACAATCCTGGACAGAGCATTTCAGTGGGAATCACACCACCCTTGGATGTGAGGTTCTGTTGCTTCGGACACAGGGAATGGGAAAATTTGTATGTTACGTGTCATTTCCTTTGAATAAATATGTAAATTCTCCAGCTGGCAAACTTTGGGAAGCACTGGAAACAACAAAATCGACATCAGGCTGATGGATCACTTAATGGAGCAATAAATTAATTAAAACAGTGAAACAGTGCACATACCCAGTGAACACGTGCACCTAGGTGTAATCTGTGAGTAATATAAAGGTGTAATCTCTGAGTAATATGAAGGTGATGGTTCTGTTGTAGTATCCAGACAAAGACGTGTATGGTGATGGTGTTTTCAGTTTAAAATCCTGTGCAGCATTGGAATTGCGCTGGCCTGAGTCTGCTGGAGCAGTGATGCTTCAGATCACAGCACCTCCTGCTCCCACTGATTCTGATTACAGCGAAATAATGGATAATCAGCCTTTTGGGAAGACGCTCTTTTGGGAATTAGCACTTAAAGCTGGGGCTGATTGTAAAGAGAAGAGAAAATGCTCAGCCCCGGGTGTGGAAGGGGTAAAATGGAACAAAAGCAAGCAAAGGGCAGAGTGATGAGTGTTTACAGTGCTTGAGGCACAGCTCCTTCTGTTATCAGTGGGGAGCGGTGTGTCCCTGAGGGGGTCATTCACAGCATCCAGAGTCAAATAACTCAGTGTAATTCCACACGTGGGCACTTGTGCTCAAATCAAGGGTATTAGTGCAGTTCCAGTTCGGTTCTACGCTATTTCCTTGCACACACAAGGTCTGGTTTCATGTACTGGAAGGAATAATGCAAGCTAGGTGATTGTTTTGCTCTCTTCTTTATCATCCTTCAGCCTGTGTAATTTTTATTGTACCACTGAGAGGGGCTGAAATCCTTGTTATTCTGGAACAAAGATGTCCATAAGCAGGTCTGTAGGGATATACAGTGTCCCCAAAAGAAACACCACGTATTAATGCAGCCCTAGAGTTGTAAACTTCGCTTGATAATGTTTCTTTAAAAATCCCAGGCCTGTCTACACATGGATAAGCACGGAAAAAAAAAAAAACAAACAACCAAATTAGCTCCGTAGACCGAGCCAGCTAAATTGAGTTGAGGTCACCTTAACTCTGAATGAGCGCGTTTAATTCAGTTTGGATAATCCACGCTGCCGCTTAATTAGGGTTTCATTTTCTCGGCCGCTCTCGCTTCCACGTTTCGAAACTTTCCCCCCCACCAGCGCCTGTTCGCAGGGCGGGGGTGGGGGGGACAAACACAATATTTCCAACCTGTACGATTTGAACCCCCAACTCCTTGAAAAGCATCTAGGAGCGCGGGGAGGGGCGGGTTCGGCGGAGGATGAGGATGAGGATGGGGATGCGTTATGTAAAGCGGCTGCGCACGCGTGTGCGCGGGAGCGCTGCCGNCGCCGGGAATTCCTTCCGAGCCGGCCCGCGCCGCTCCGCGCTCCCGAATGGCTGCCAGGTCAGTGCCGCCGTGTGCGCGTCCCCGCTCGCTGCCCGCGGGCACGCACGTGTGCCCGGCTCGGCGCTGCCCTCCCGAGCGGCTCCTCCATCCCACGCCGGCGCTTTCCAGGCGGGTTAAAGCCGGGGGCCATGTT
>VZRJ01000961.1:413977-451012 GCA_013397565.1 Ptilonorhynchus violaceus
GGGGACTGGGGAGCAGACAGCGTGACATCATGTTGCGGAGATGCTTCGTTTCTCTTCCTTTCCGCGGGCTGATCCTTTTCATTTTTTCTTTTTTTTTTTTTTCTCCTCTCTCCTTGTTCTCCCCCACGCACGTGCCCTGCCTCTCTCCTGCGGAGCGGAATTGCTAAAACAGCCTTTTCGATTGTTCAAAACAATGGGCAAATCCGATTGTTTTTTGTGGGTTTTTTTTTGGTTGTGTTGGGTTTTATTTTATTTTTTTTTCAGCTTTCATTCCCCTCACCCCTCCTCCTTTCCCCTGTACGCCTGCTGTCTCCCCCATCCCCCATTCCCATGGGGACACTTATTCCTGCCGTAACATCTGGGTCCACGGAGAGAGGGAGGGAGAGGCAGGAGGGGGTCGAAGTTGGATGCGGGGGTGATGCGTCACGGGAGGCAGCCGGGGCTGCTGCGGGAATATGGTCGGGTTTGTTTGCCCATGTGCTCCCTTGCCTTCAAAAGGGCTCGTGGTTCCGCTCTGCCTCCCTCTCTCCGTGTTTGTGTGTTTGCACTGATGGGGAGAGGCAGGATTTGGCTGGTGCCGCTTTTCCAGGCTCTGCTCCAGAGTCTATACAGGTGGCTTTTTTTTTAATTTTTTATTTTAATATATTTTGGCAGGAGAGAGCAGCAGGAAGTGAGGATTCATTACACTGTGTGTGTTTATAGGCAGGGAGAATCTGCTGAATGGCCTAAAAAATTGCTTTTTCTTAGATTACTGGTGACTGGCATTGTCCTGCCCATCATGGAAACCGTGGTTCAGAAAAGAGAACATATTCCTGTTCCCTTCATTGAGTCACGTGCATCTGCAGGAGAAGCTGGTGGATTTAGGATGGGGCTTGTGATTTTGACTCAGTAGGATGGAAGGAAACTTCAAGCCATGTCTTAGGGCATAGATTTTACAGCACTGCAATAACTTTGAATACCCCACATCCTCCTGGGGAAGCCCCCAGCTGCTCTTGGCACTGACAACCAGCTGGATGAAACCAGAGGGAATCTGTCAGGGAGGGGGACAAGGTTGGGCCAGGTCCTCAGGACAGAGGACTGCTTGTGACTCTTGCGCTCAGGCGGTCTGACCCTCTCGGTTTTCAACTTGGAGCTGGACAGTGCTGCTGCCTGGGTGGAGCAAAGGAGGGAGAACGCGGGGAGGGTGTCAGGGCGAGGGATGTGAAACTGTTGCGCTGTTATTTCCAGAAAGGTAAAGGCAGGAAACATCAAGGAACGAACAAAGGAAATCGGGTTGATCCCAGCTTTGAAGATCGCAACATCTCCCATTAGCTGTGAAAGCTGCTGCTGACGAGCTGTGGGAGTGAGTGGGAAGATGGAAAGCTCCAGCTTTGTCTCCTGCTCCTGAGATGCACAATATATCCCTGTCCGCCCCCGCCGGCGCTGCTGGGGGCTGCTCTGAGGCTGCCTCAGGCTCGCTTCAGGCTGGGGTTCGTAAAACCCCTGCCACAAGCCTGGGATGTGTTCAGGGGGACAGTGCCTGTGCCAGGGATAAAGTCCATAAGGCCTCGCTGGAGCTACAGCAGGAGATGGGCAGCAGGGAAAAGTGCCTGAGCTCTTGCTGGGGTAATCTGGGAGTTGTACCACACCTACATCCTCACCCAGAAATGAGCCTGGGTGTTTATCACCAGCTCCGTTGGTTTATCTCACTCTCCCTTGAAACAATGCACGTATGACAGCAGCACTGCATCCCCAAACCACTGAAAGATTTTGATGTTAGCTTGGAAACAACGAGGATTAAAATAAACATGCTTGGATACATTTTAATTTCTATTTTTATTCTTTGAGCTGTCAAGTTTTCAAAACTTTCCTCACATCAAAGATGGTTTAGCAGCGTCTTTTGTCGTTATGTTTATTTTTTAAACAAGACTTGCGAGCTCTGTTCTTCCCCAAGTTCCAGACTCGGAGATTTTGATGGAAGCATCAGATATTGCAGTTCTTGCTGTTCATTACAAGAGCTGCTGCCACTGTGGTGGGGAGGAGAGGAAACAAAGCCTGGATCTGTTCTTCCTTGGGGAGCACATCCATAGAGTGGGTGACCTGCAGGTAACTGTGCTGGGGCTGTCTGTCAGCTCCAGAGGGATGTGAAATTCTTACTCTGAGCTCTTTCCCCTTTGTTGCTTCCCAGATTTCTTCGTATGATCCATCGTGCTTTGTTTCCTGGGGCTTGTCTTCCTTTGGAGCAAATGGAATTGTAATAATTCGTGACTGATGGAGGGGTTTAGTGTCTGATTTATAACCCGTGGTGCTTCTCTGCAGTTAATGAAGCTTTCCGAGTCGTGACTGGTGCATTATTGGGCAGCATTATTGAGATCTGCCTTGTACGACAGAAACATTTTCCAACTTTTTCTTGGGATTTTTTTGCGGTAACTCCAAGCGGGAGAGGTCGCTTCAAACCCATCCCAGGGGGCGTTTCTGTGGGAGACGAGGCCGTTTGTCCGTGGGTCTGTCTCCAGTGGTAACCAGGATCGGGTGATGCACAGGGACAATGCCGTGGTTAATAATGCATCTGACCAACCTTGCACTGCCGGCTGTGGGCAGAAGGCAAATTCCTTCCTAATGCTTGCAGTGATTTGCTGATCCTCTGAGGCATAATAATTGCATTAATTTTATTTCATGAATATGTAACCATGTGATTGAGTGTCATAGGAGGACAGCATTCTGTGAAATGTCAAAATAGGCTGAGTAACTCTTAAACAAGGGTGGACTTTTCTGCTGAAAACATACAGAAGGCAGACTATTTTTATGATTCTTTTCAAGGCACTTGTCATGAAACCCTCCTTGGTTTCCGTGCGGCCCTGCAGGTGTCATTGCTTTTTGACTTTATTGCTTTGTCTTTTGTCTCTTTTCCTGGGAGATGCAACACGAGTACAGCATTTTGTGATTGCTTGTAAGAGCAATGGCGAGCCCAGGGAATTGCTCCAGGATCTGTGGAGGGTTTCATTCTTGGATTATCAATTTGAAGGGAGTGTAGGTTGGTGATCAAAAGTTGTTACCATCTGCTTGCTGTTTGGGAGACTGCATAATGAGCTTCTGAATCTCCTCTTTTTCCACTGATGTCAGACTGTATGGCAGAAAAGTATCTTTGTAGGCGTCTAATTAACCCCTTTAATAGCTGCTTCTGAGGAGAATTAACTCTTTTCAGTGCTACATCCAGGCCTGAGGTGCCTTCTTGACCTTTCTGCTCCTTTCCAGGCTATCAGCACAGTTCTGTGTTGTGCTCCAGGATCTCCTCCAATCTTGTTCAGGAAAGCGTAGGCACAGGCTTGACCTTGCACAGCCCATAGAGCTCAGACAGAGTTAAATAAGTGCTTCAATAGGTGCATCTCTGCTGGTTTGGGGACATATTGCTCAGCACTTTCAGAATTAAGCTCAGTTTGCAGAGCAAACCCCACTTTTGGGGTGGCAGAGCTCGTTATCAGATCGGTGCTGCAGGGAGATGTGAGCAACTGCAGATTGACTCTTGCAAAGCGAGTTCTTTTGGGAACTGGGGAAAACTTGGAGGATTTTTGGCCTTCCAGATCAGGACTGTCTTGAAGAATTCCAAGGGGTTGAGAAATGCACTCCAGAGAATGGTGTAATTGGTGTTTTTCTGCCCCCTGGGAAGCTGGTGATGATCACACCAAGGTGGGAAGTGCTCTGTACCTGAAGCTGCTGCTTGTTCAGCTGAGCTGCCCTTGTTCCAAATCTTTTGGTCCTCTTCCTGACACAGGGATTCCTTCTGGCTGAATTTACATCCTGCAAGTGGCAGCTCCAAAGGGATTTGCTGTGTGTGGTGTTGATCTGTGTGTGCCTACCTGAGAGAAGAGCAAGGAGCTGCTGTCAGTGCAGCCACAGGTGCTGTCACAGGGCTCTCCTGGAGGTGGCTGCTGCCTCTTGGGACACCTGGGATTTGGGAAAGGACTGTTGCAGGGTGCTTGTGTTCATCCCAGGGATGTGTGTGCTGTAGTGGCAGCAGGGTGGTGATCTCAGATCGGGTGGGATGGACAGATTTTCGTGTCGCTTCGGGACTGCTTGGATGCCATTCATGCAGAATGTATTTAACAGAGTGGAGCAAAGTCGGGTTTCTTGTTGAGTTCTCCATGAGTGTTGTAAAGAGTCCTCAGGGTTTCTGTATAGTTATAAAAACACCAAGCTTAACTTGTGGAATACCTTTCCCTAAAGTGACTGCTTGGTGAAGTCTCTGTTCATCAGCTGGTCCAGATCTTTACGGGAAATACTCTGGTGGAGGGGGAACTTTGGCCTTTCTGTGCCTTGCCTTGTGTCCCAGGGTGGGCTGTGACCAGGGGCTTGTCCTTGCATTGCCAATGTTCTTTTTCATCACCTGAAAGAAAAGCTTGTGGAATGGTTGGGAAGGACCTTAAACATCATCTGTCCTGTGGGCAGGGACACCTTCCACTATCCCAGCTTGCTCCGAGCCCCATCCAGGCTGGCCTTGGACACTTCCAGGGATGGGGCAGCCACAGCTTCTCTGGGCAACCTGTGCCAGGGCCTCCCCACGCTCCCAGGGAACAATTTCTTCCATATATCCAACCTAAATTTCCCCTCTTTCAGTGTGAACCTATTATCCCTACAGCTGATAGAGTGATGCTTTCCAGCTTCAAGGGGCTGGCAGGCTGCTATTTCTTTACCACACTGCTCCACATATTGATGCTTTTCCTCCATGTCTGAGCAGAGTTTGCCCCTTCCCACGCACACCACGCTCACTGATGGCGTTTTCCCTGCGGCCCCAGCCACGGGACGAGGTGTTTCTCTCTTAGGGCACAGCAAGGACACGAAGCAAGGGGACAAACTCAGCCTTCTGTGCTTTCAAACACTCCGGGCAGGGGTTTCACCTCACAGCAAAGGGGCTGCTGCTTAGGTGGGCTTGTTTGTGTTCTGTCCCTCACTTAATCTGTCTCACCCACCAAAGGCTGCTCCGCAGGGGGACGTGAGGCCCTGAATGCGCTCCGGGCAATTAGGTCTCTAAAGCGTCATTTATTACAATTATTTTTTTTTCAAAGTGGGTCAGGCCGTTTTGGCATTTCAGGCGTTGATTCCTGGTTCAATTGCAGGCCTCGGTCGCCATGGCAACTGCAGAAAGCGTTCGTCATGGCTGTGCCTTGGGCTGGATTCAAACTCCCGGGAAGGAGCAGGAGCGACGAGAGTTTGGAGGGGCTCGGGGCGGGGGCGGCCCTCGCGCTCTCCGTGCCCACCCTCAGCGTGGCAGGGCTGAAAGGCTGGGTTAACAGATGGTCCATGGAGTCCTTCATGTGGGAAATACCCGGCTTTTCCCAGTTATCAGACAGAAGGAGGGGGATTCAGCCCTCCTGGGTTTGGTCTTTCTGCCGCTGACTCCAGCCAGAGCCAAGGAAGGCGCCCTTGGAGTTATGTGTCCCCCCTGTCTCTGCAGAGGTGACAATCCACACACACCTAACACGATATATATGGATGGGTTTAGTTTTTTAAAGCGTGCCAGTGACTGGAAAATGAGCTTGGAAGGCAGAACCTGCCCGAGGTTGTGCTTGGCAGAGCTGGCACCAAACGGCGTGGCCGTGGTGGTGCGAGCCGAGCCTGGGCAAACACAAAATTGCCAGCTCGAAGCAGTTCAGTGCTGGTGCTGCTCCTGTGCAGCTGGGGGTTGCTCGGCTGTGAGTGAAAAACCCACCTTGAGGAGCTTTGTAAGACCATAAAAAGGCTGGAAGGTCACCAAACTTCCAAGCGTTTTTCATCTGAGTGTCACACGCATGTGATGCGGCTCTACCCTGGTTTTGAGCTCCTAATTCTGGACTTTAACTGAGCAGCAGCAGCAAAATCTCATGAGTGTAAACTGAAAGCAGCCAGAGCCTTGCCTGAATTCAAGTTGGTCTCTACAGAGCTGCTTTGAGCCTCAAACTCAAAGTGAAACTGTGAATTCGCACGAACTGAAAACGAGACTGAGCTTGTGCCTCATCAGCTCAGGTTTTGTGGAGCTGCAGAGGAGAAATTCAGTGGGTCTGTTCAAATTTAGCCCAGTGATGTGCCAGGCAGGGACAGTGGCTTCAAATTCTTGCCTTGCATTTTTGGAGGGCTCTCGCATAAACCATCTTATGTTGCCTCAAGCATGCTGGGGGCAAGCAGGACCAAAGCAGCCTCAGAATGTGGGATTTTTAACTAGAACTCTTAAGTTTTCCAGAGTCTGTAGAAATGGCAATTCAGAATCATTTCCATGGCTGGGACCACCCGCTGATGAACTTGGAGTCACTGATAGAGCTCTGTTGGGCTGTTAAAAATTGAGTTTAGCCAGGAGAAGGAGCAGCAGGAGCACAGGCAAGGTGAAATATCTGTTTTAACTCAGCCAGCTGAAAGACCGTGAAGGAACCTGATGCTTTTTAACATTTCAATAAACTAAGAAATCCCTCACAATTTTATGATGTACCTAAACTGCTGCAGGCGGTGCTGATGGGAGAATGGTCCAGATCATCTTTTGCTCCCACTTTTGTTTCAAATATGGTTTGGAGGGATTAAATCTTGAATGCTGCTACAGTTCTTGCCGTGCTGGTTTAGTATCCAGTATTCCTGTGCCCTGTCCAGGGAAGGGGAGGGCACAGGACAAGATGCTGGGACAATATGGCATTTGGGGGATGTGCCAGTGCTCAGTGTGAACTGTGAAGAACCCCAAGCTAAGGGGGAGTTGCTCTGCCTGTCTTTGCCCCGGAGCTACCTTGGGCTTTGGGTGACATTTGAAAAGCAGGTTTGTATTATTCTATATCTGTGATTCTCATCCTGTTTGGGAGAAATGGGTAACAGAGCAGAGTCTAATTTAATCCAACTTCCTGCTCACAGAACATTTTGCCAACCCGTTTTCCCAAGCCTGCTCCTTATCCATGTGAACTTCCACACTTTATATGGGTGAAAGCATCTCAGGGGTTTCTGTGGAGCTCCATCCTGCTGTCCCTGCCTGGTGCCAGCTCCTATGAAATCTGCTTGTGGCCCTGTTTGCATAAGCAGCTTGGCTGTGTGCTTTCTGCAGCCCGTTCAGGGAAAAGTTTCATCACTTGAACGTTTACACAAGCAGTGAGCAAATAGAGGGTAATTTATGAGACCAGTTCATCCAGTGCTAAACCAAACCAAACCTGATAACTGCTGGAGGAGTGTGTGACATTGTCTGCTCATATCTAACCAACGCTTGTAAAAGGTTTTTGGCATCTTCAGAAGGAAGAGGTGAATATGATTTTTATCTGGGAATTAATGAAACCTCAGGCACGTGTTTAACTCTTCTAGATTTTCAGAAAGGAAATGATCCCTTTTAAGCACTTTGCTGTGCTTCATTGTGAGAAGGAAGCCTCAGTTTGCTGTATAGAATTGGGCTTAAATTATAACCTTTAAGAGTCTGATTGTACCAGCTTCTTTAATTCAGTCCCTTGCAGCTGTAATTCCTCCATCCTTTTCCTCTTGCCTCTGTTGTCAGAAGTGGCCTGTTTGCTGAGCTCATGAGATAACAGGCAGCTGAACAAGTGTCCATGGCAGAGTTAGCACGGAGCCAATCCTTGGATCATCCCGGGTTCCTCTGTGACCTGCTCAGTTGAGCAGTTCCAGCTGGAAAAGCCTCAAGGATGTTTGGACTGGTCAGAAATAGATTGGACTGCTGAAGGAAATGAGTGATGTAGGGAAAAATGGGCGTAGCATCTGGTATTTTGAAGAGTCTGACAGGAAGAAGAGGCATCAAAAGAGAAGGAGCAGTGAGGAAATCTGAGTTTTCCTGTTCTGTGTTAGTATGTACGTTACAGGCTTTCTGATGTAGGTGTTGGAGCATTTTCTGAGGAGAGAAGATGAGAAGTTCCATTCCTCTCATAATTTCTCATAATTTCTGTAAAACTCTGAAAGGCCTCTCTTTTCCCATTGTGAAAGAGGAACTTCATTTTTTTTTAATTAATCACAAAGGCTTTTAGGTTACAGCAAAACCATTTTCATGCCCGGCTCTGGTGTGGGAAAGGAGGGTTGTGTGCAGGAAATGCTGCATTGAACGTCACCACGAGTCCCCTCCCAGAGCCCCAGCGTCTCTGATGGTCTTTGATGGGGTGTTTTGTGAAAGGTGTGACCCCGTTTTTCGTGCATCCTGCTGAGAGGAGGTGCAGTGATGCAGGAGGGGCAGAGCGAGGCTGCGTTGAGCACGCACCGACGCCTCCCTCGTTCCCGAGCCCACGTTCCGTTTGCCTCAGCTCGGATCACCATTTTCAACCCTGGGAGCCCACAGGAGTCAACGAGTTCGTTCTTGTGAACGATGATTCTGTGGTCAGACGGGTCGGAGAGTGGGTGGGGGAAGGCAGTGCCAGCAGTTCCTGCGCCTCTGGTAGCCGAGAGCCGCCTGAATTCACCGGGGGCGCGTTCCCGCGGGAAGCGGATCCTTCTGCCGCGCCGAGGGGGGGAAACCCGGGGGTGCGGCGCGGTTTGGGATGCAGCTGCTGTCGGCCCGAGCCGAGGATGGTTAACCTCGCTCTCTTCTCTCCTTCCTGTCCCCCTGCAGTACCGCCAGTAACTCCAACCGCAGCACGCCCGCCTGCTCCCCGATCCTGCGCAAGCGCTCCCGCTCCCCCACGCCGCAGGACGCCCCGGGGGACGCCATGGTGGAGAAGGGCTCCGACCACTCCTCGGACAAGTCCCCCTCCACGCCGGAGCAGGGCGTCCAGCGGAGCTGCTCCTCCCAGTCGGGCCGCAGCGGGGCCAAGAACTCCAAGGTGAGGAGCGAGCGGGCGGCTCCGGCCGCGATGTGCGCCCGGTGCTGAACGTGCGCCGCGCCGCCTTTGTCCTGTGCCTTTTTCTTTCTCTGTCTGACTCCTCTCCCTCTTCCCCAATGATATTTCTGAGAGTTCTCCTAACTAGGAGTCCCTTTGCTGGGTCAGGCTTCGGCTCTGTCAGCCTGAGTCCGTGAGTCGCTGATGGCTTGTGCTGCAGCTCCATGGCAGCTCACGTGGCCCAGCTCTCTGTAGTCAAGGTCCTGTTCCTCGGGAGGCTCTGTGGTTTTGAGAAGGACCTTGGAAATCAGCTGTTGCGGTGACTTTTTACCATCTGGATCATGAAGGGTCATGGAACAAATAAGGTTTCCCCTGTGAAGGGCCTGTGCATTTCCCCAGCCCTGTCCAAGCCCTCTGAGGTGAGGTTCAGGTTGCTCAGAATCAGTTTTCCAGCCCTCTGCCCATTCCTTCCATCCCTGCAATGTTATGGATGCCTCCCCCAGGGTAGATGATTTTTTCCCTAGAGAGGCTTTGTGTCTTTGGACCATATTAGAAACAGCCTTGTCTGTGCTGTGCAGGGGAAGAGGGTTTTGGGTTTGGCTCTAGGTTTTTGTGTGAGCAGTGGGACCTGGTAGAACACACATGAGGGCCTGGGGAACCAAACACACCTTTGATTATAACCCCGGTGTATCAGTGATGTGTTAGAAATCAGCTGGCAGGAGCACTTGTGCTTTTCCAGATTTTTTGAAGTGAGATGTTTCAGCCTGAATAATTTCACAGGCATATCTCTGATGGCTTGTGCAAAATGAATTGTTAGATCTGTGCCTCATTTATTGCTGGATTGTGTCACACACACGAGAAGTCTTCATCCACCCCCCCCTTTGTGGCCACTCTCAGCAGAGGAAGCAGGACTGAGTGGCCCACATTCTGATCTCTCACCACCAAGGGGGGAGTCTGTGAGTTCAAAAGAAGGGGGAAAAGGGTTTTTCAAGCTGAATCATTGGCCTTTGAGGTTGCCCTTGAGGTCAGCCTGGCTTCCTGTGCACACAGTGACCTACAAACCCCGTCCCAGGGCGGCAGGGCTGGATGACACCCTCAGGCACGGGGTTGCCAGCTCTGTGTTCCCAAGGAAAGCCGTGGGATGGGAGGCAGGCAGGATGCAGGGCACGCCGTGCTTGTAGCCACACTGGGGGATGCTCTCAGGGAAATGGGGTCCTTGGAAAGGGGGAATCACAGGGATGAGTGGCATTGCCCTGGCACGCAAAGCGCTGTGAGTTAAGGTCACGGGAGTGAGATTTTCACCAACATATTGACTACTAAAGCTTAACTTTAATTCCTGGTGCTTCCACAAGGAATGGGGGGGATACCATGCTCTCTGTTGGGTGGGTTTTCCTTCTCTTGATCTGCGAGGTAATTTTTCTTCTTTCCCTAATTTCTCTTTTTATTCCTGCATGCTTTCTCTCCGAAATTAAGTCACACAAGCGCCTCTCCAAAGTAAGCCTTCTTTTTTCTCTCCTGTCCCCCACTGTAGAGCTGTCTCATCACTCAGGAACCCTCCCCGTGGTGCTGAGTGGTGACCCCAGCCAGGCATTCTCGTGGTGTGGCTGTGAGAATGCCAGCGAGAGCTCAGCCCCGTGCCTGTAGCTGGGAAGCTGGTTTCACTTCCATCGCTGGGATCTCCTTAATATTTGCTCACACAGAGTGAGAACTGGCCCCTTCATCACACTCCTTCAGCTGCCTCCAAATCATCTGAGCCTTTAAGGTCTGCTTTCCCCTCTCCCTTGAAGCGAGCTGCTGTTTTGCCAGGGAGAAATCCTCTGGAATTGAGCACAACCACAATCCCTTCCCTCTCCTCTCTTCTTCCTCCGTGGCTTTCAGGAACAAGAGTTGTTCTCCATGACTCCTTTTCCCTGCTTTTCATGATAAATGGCATCTTTGTGGCCAGTGATCTCAGCTTACCGCCCTTGCACGCTCCCCTGTGTGATGGAAATATTAAAGATCAGTGATTTCAAATGAACCCAGCTTGAACCTGTTAGAACAGACCTGTCCCAAAATGAATTGTGAGAATTCATGGGCTCGCTCTGAAAGGTGACAAGTGGAAGATCCCTCTCTGTGGGTGCTTGCACTGGAGACGTTTGGGGTTTGATCTCACACCTCTGTGCTGCCCTCAGAAGAGTGACAAGGTCAGAACTGCAGGTGGGATGTTGTTGGAGAAAGTGCCAGGCTGTTGGCTTTTCCACTTCGTATGAGCAAAGTTGAGAGCAGAATGGCTTGGATGGCTTCACAACCCTCAAAATCCATGTCTTGGCCCTTCCCCAGTGGATGCCTCAGGTTTCCTTCTAGGCAAGTTCTCAGAGAGCAGTGCTGGCTTCCTGTCTCCCCTTGGTCGTGGCCCTGGTGACCAGGCTGACCTTGCATGAGTGCTGGCGTCTGTTGGTAGCTTCTTTATGTCTTTTTTTTAGACAGATTGTCTTGTGCTTGGTCACTGTAGCTGGGCTAACAGCAGAGGAGGACTGTGGGACTAAAGGCTCAGGTGAGGTGTGACAGAAGTGCTGTGGAAGGTCTGGAGTAGCAGAGAGTCCTGCCAGGGTTGCTGGTGAGTAGAGGTGTGGGGGCCAGGACAGGTCGTGGCCAGGCCGTGCTGAGCTGGAGGTGCAGAGGTTTTTTAGGAGAGGGATTGGTGGGAAGAACCCTGGAAGAGAGGGATAGCTGTGTAAAACTGTGTGTGCAGTGAGGTGCCTGCAGCCAGCCCCTGCTTCTCTGAGAGGGAAACACCCAACCACTGTGAGGCAGTGGGAGAAATGCGAGGGAAGTGGAGCCCAGATGAGCTCAGAGGGAAGGGGATCTTAGGGATGACCCCAGCAGCCTGTCAGAGCCTCCTGCCCTGCTCACACACATGGAATATCCTGAGCTGGAAGGGACCCACGAGGCTCACCGAGCCCAGCTCCCCACAGTGTGCAGGCTGGAGCCCTGTTCTGTGCTCCACGAGCTGCTTCCTCTGCCACACACGAGGAATTCCAGACATGAAACCCCCTGGTCCTCCCCACGCAGGTGATTCTGCTCCCTGCTCCTACAGGGAGAGGTCGGGGACAAAGAACTCGAGGGCAAAGATTCAAAACCCTCCTTTCTCAGCCCCTTCTCCTCTCCCCACCCATCTCCTGCGGGAAGAACGGTTGGATTTTCCAACCTGCCTGGCCAATGAAGTGAAACAGCTGGAGCCCATGAGTTTGCTGCTGTGTTGGTACAGTTGCTGACAGACCTGCTTGAGTCCCCTGCCCTCTTTTGTCCGTCCTGTTCTGTCGTGCTGCAGCGTTGCCATCAGAGGGAGCGCTTCACCAGGAGTTTTTAAGCACTGGATTGCATCCCGAGGGAATCTTTCCTGGAGCTTGCTTGTCCACCCTGACCCACTACTGTGCCACGGACCGAGGTCTGAGTGAGCCTTAGGCTTTTGCTGCTTCTGGAACAGCTTTCCAAACTCGGGAAAAACCCGTCTTTTTGCACGTAGCTGACGATGAAATGTGTATTTTTTAACTATTTTCCTCTTGCCCAAGGAGAAAAGTGATTTCCTTCGGATTCTTCCCAATGCCTGTAGCTAATGGTGAATGCTGAGGATTAACATTAAGTTAGGGGGAAAACATGAATTTTGATGTGGGTCCTGGGAACTGCAGAACGGTTTAGATCAGAAGGGATCTCAGGAGGTCTCTTGCTCAAAGCAGGGCTGATGTGGTTCCATCAGCTTGGTTTAAAGCCTTGTCCAGCCACATTTTGCAGCCCTGCGAGGCTGGAGATCCCACAGCCCTATCAGGCCCCTGCTCCAGTGCTTAACCACTCTTGTGAACAGGCTTTTTCCCTCTCTCCAAGTAGAATTTCCCTTAGTGCAGCTTATGACTGTTGCCCCTTGTCCTTCCAGTGTGCCACCGTGGGAAGGGTTTGGCTGTGCCTGCTCATTCACCCCTCCCACCGGGTGGGACAAAGCCCCTTTGGGTTGTAGGTCATGAAATTCTGATAATTTTGGGCCGGGGGGAGGGTTTGGGGGATAAATTCCATCAATTTCCATGAGTTATGGCCATTTAGAAGCCGGGTGGGCAGCGTAGCTTTTGGAAGTGCACGGATCAGGAGAAAGGGCTCTGGAATCTGAGAGGCTTCTGGACCTCTGTTGCCCTGGTTGTAAGAGGGATTTAGGGATACTCCTAGAGTTCTGTGGCACGTCATTCCCTTGGCAAAAGGTTTCTGTTCCCCTGGGAGCAACGGCGTGTGGGAGTGAGTTGAGATCCTGCTCCCAGTGATGCTGAGAGGGAGAAACTTCTTTGGGATCAAAGTATCAGGTGAATCCGGTGTGTGTGACCCACCCGTGTGCACTGCACAGCTGTAATCTTCCTCAGCAGTGCATGCAGATGTGAGGTCACTAAATCAGGCATATTTAGAGGCAGCACTATTAAAGGCTTAGGGAAAATACTCAGTTTTTCATGTTCCTTGAGTTCTCCAGAGTTTTTCCTGGTTACAGCCCCCACGTAGCCATGAGCTCTGCTCCCTGCTCCTGTAGCATTGTCTCTGCAAACCACTCACATCTTTTCCATGTCTGTGTGCAACCCCCCCCTTCTTCTGTTACTTATTTATTTTCTCTTTTCAGTTCTAATGCTTATGGTTTCTTTTTCCAGTATGACAGACTTAACCTGCTCAAAGTAAGAATATGTTTTTCCTTTTTCTTTCTTTTTCCCCCCTCTCCATTTTACTGTCTCTTGATTTTCACAGTTCATATTTCCCTGTATTCTGACTCTCAGTGAGTTTAAAAAAAAAATAAATTAGAAGAGAGGTTTAAGGACTCAGGAAGTCTCCCTTCTCTTTGGACTTTGGACAAGTCTGTTGAACTTGGTGGAGGCAAAAGATGAGGTTTGGATGTTGGTATAATTATGGATGTTGGTGAAATGATGGGTGTCAGTGTAACTATGGATGTCAGTATAATTTTTTTGTGTGGAAGAGCTTAAAGAAGAACCTGCAGAGCTCCTTTATAGAGGACTCTTGATTTGAGGGGGGAGGGGGGAATAGTTCCTGCAATTAATGCAGCAGAAGGGAGTGAAATCCTATTGGGTTGTGCTGACACCACAGCATGGGCACCCTGATTTAGAAGCCCCAGTGACAGCAGCGTCTCTGCTCTGTGTGTGCCAATTATAGTTTGATTATGAGGGGGTTTTTTTTTTCCCCAGTTACGCCTTTTGCTCATTAAGGCAGACAGATGGCAAAACAAATCTGCAGGAAAATCACTCCATCTCGGGCCCTGTGCTCCTGAGGACGAGGTGCTGTGTGCATGGTTTGGATTAATTACCCTGGTTCTTTTTTTAGTGTACACTGGGTTGCATAAGGCCCTTTTTCCACGTCCTACTTGCAGAGGGGGATGACTTCACCCCAGTCCTTTATGAATGGAGGGTATGGCCAAGTATGGAAAAGAGTGGGAAGTAAGAGGAAATTCCTCTGGTTGGCTGATGAGCCATACTCTGCGTTCAGGCCTTCAGCTCATCTCCTTTTCCCCAGGATCTGGGGAAAAGGGATGTTCCTCTTTTAACATGAAGCTGCTGTATTTTAGCCTGTGGTGTGTCCTGTGCTACTGTGGGGCTTTTCATCAGAGAAAGAAAAACTGGGAGCTCTGCCCAAGGTTGCAAGGAATCCTTCAGAAATGCTGGCTCAGTGAGTGGGATCCAGGTGCCAGTGAGGTTGTGTGGCTGGAATGGCACGCAGGGAGCACAGGGAACTCGGGAGAGATCCAGGGAAGGGCACGGTGAGAGCAGCCCTGATGTCTTCATGGAAATCTCTGGTCCAATCTGATCTCATGAACGCTTCTCCTTCCCTGTGGCACAACATCCTGCGTGTCCTTGCTCCTCTGTGGGCCGCCCCGGTGCAGTTCCTGTGTCCCTGGGAATATGAGCTGAGTCCTGAGGGAAAATCCTGCAGGCTCTGTGGCGAGGCACAGAACGGCTTGTTCGCCTTCATATTCCAAACCGGGTGGAAAGCCTGGAAAATTCTCCAAGGTCAGAAGCAAGATGGCTTCAAAGGAAGAAAAGCAGTGGAATATTGCTTCTGTCCTTGTCTGTTGTCCTCAGCTCCCACAAATGGAACGTGGAAGCGGCTGGGAGAGGGGGGCAGCACAGCTACAGCTGCCCAAGCTCGGTGGGAAAGGCTTCAGTGTCTCAAAGCTTCACTGTCCTGAGGTAAATCCCCCCAAAAATGGGGGATGCCTGCGTGTCCTGTCAGCTCTGACGTTGGGAAGCCAGCCTGGCTGGAGCGGGAGTGGGAAGCTCATTTTTCCCTCTCCCTGTGTGGATAAATCTCACCTCCAGCTGAAAATTGCCCAGCGTGGCTTTCCAGGCTGAGCCAGCTCTTCTGTGTGCTCCGGTGTGACATGTGGCCTGTCCTCTCAAACCATGTGAAATGCCATGATAAGGACAAAAAAAAAAATAAAATAAAATCACATGTGCAAATGATGCAAAACACTGTGCACTGAAATGGTGAAAAAAAAAAAAATCCCAGCGTTTTTTTTTCCCTCGCTTAGCTTTTCTAGCGATTTCCTACAGCACTTTTCCTGGCTCTGTGTGTGTGTGTGTGTGTGTGTGTGTGTGTGTGTCTCCCTTTTAAATTTCAAAATACTCTTGGAAAACCTGCCTTTTGTGAGCAAAGCTGTTGTCCCTGCCCTTGGTAGTGCTTGGAGGGCTTATTTGTGCAGGGGCTGTTCGAGGCAATGTGAGTTTTGCCACCCAGGGAGAATGAAGCCCCTAAAGACACGGCTGGCAGTGATGGTGATGATGATGATGATGATGATGATGATGATGATGATGATGATGATGATGATGAGCTCCTCTGTTGCTGGCTGGCACTGCTGGTCTGCTCTGTGTGTGTGTGTGTGTGTATGTGGACATGCACACACCTTGGCCTGAAAGGTTTCCTATTACAGACTCCTGCTTCTGGATTTGTTCCTTGCTCCTGTAGCTGGGAATAACTGTGTTAGACCCACACTGTGAAACCCATTGAAATCTTCTGTTTAATTCCCACTTTCACTTCGCTAATTACACAAACCAGATTGGACCTACTTTCTCTGTCCCTCTTTCCTTTTGATCCTAAGATCTCTGTGCTGACTAATGCTTCTCTTTTATTTTGTCCTTACAGAAAAGCCAGAGTTGGTATAATGTAAGTACTCCAGTTTCTCTTGTCCCTGGGTGGATGTGGGCTGGGGTGGGGGAGAAGGTGCAAAGGGGCTTTGCGGTGGCACGGGGGCACCCGTGACCATTTCCAGGAGGAGGAGCTGGAAATGGCTCAGCACTGGCACAGGAGGGCTGACATCCTGAGGGAGAGGATGCCAGAGACAGAGAGCGAAAGCTTCGTCCTTTTGATCACTCTGGTGGTGCTCCCCACATCCTGCCCCTCTGGGGGGGCTGGGGGATGTGGTGACCAACAGAACTGCCACCCTACAAACCCTTTGCACCTCTCGGGGCGGCGTGGAGGAGCTGTTTTCTACTGACCCCATAGAAACACCAACCACCCCCTGCTTCTGCCTCGGTGTCATTTCCATTCTGCGAGCGCCAGTTGCCCTGCCCTGGGTCTCTCTGGTGTCACTTTTGCACCCCAGACCCCCCCCACCCTCGAAGCTCTGAGGTAGCCGTAGGCAAATGCAGCAGCCACCCCACGTGCAGCAGCGATCCCTGCCCTCCTGCAGCCCTCGGGCAGTAGGATGGGGGCCAGTAGGATGTGTGATTGGGCTGGCACGGCGTGGTCAGGTTTGGCAGAGGGGTGAGAGGCAGGGTTTGGAACGCGCTGGGTGTGATGGGCGCCGGGTGTAGCACGGGCAGGAGGAGATGTCAGAAGCAGAGAGAAGCACAGAGGCAGTGGCACTGAGAATAAAATACAACCCGTGGTGGGCCACACTGGTGGAGGAGTGGCAGATGAGGACTGTGGGGAGTGGCAGCGTGAGCAGATGCCCCGGCCTGACCCGGCTGCTGCCAAAACCTGAATCTGTCACCAGGCTAAAGGTGACTTTTGCAATTTCTGCTTCTGCCTGTAGCTGCTGAGCTCCGTTCCCTGCTGCATGATGCTTTGCTGTGGTCTGCTTCTGTGGGTCTCTTGTGTTTTCATGTCCTCTCTATCTTATCTTTCTGTTCTCTTGTTTTTCCTCCATATATTTTCAGCATGAGAGACAGTACATCCGGAGAGTAAGCACTGGCTGCATTTTTTGTGGTTTTTCCCCACCCCACCCCATTATTTTCCTTTATAAACAAAACAAAACAAACCCATTTTCTAGTTAGCACAGACATTCTGGCCAGATAAAAGCAGCAGTGTGAAAATATGGATGAGCCACAAGCTCCAGGAAGTCAGTCAGTCCTACTTGGCAGTGTTATTACCATTAAAACTCTGCTAATAGATAGAGTTTCCCTTCTTTGCCAGCTCCTTCCAGGCAGGATTTTTCTGGCATTTGGACCATTCTGATTCCTCCATTCCTTTCTCCACTGGGAGCAGCTCTAGGAAACGATCAGTGGAATCTGCCTCTTCACGAAACCTCACGATTTCCTTTGCTCACTTTCCCCTGATTTCATTTTGCACAAACTCCACTGTGCTGGGAGCAAACACCCTGCACATTGTCCTGTGTGCCAGCTCAGCTGCCCTGGGTGCCAGGCACTGTGCAAACACCACCCAAAAAATGATCCCTGCTCAGAGAGCACATACTCCTCAAAGATCCCCAGATTTCTATGACTTCATTTTTTGCTGCTTTTAACTGGTCTGTTTGTCTCTGTAGCACTGCACCCCTCTCTGCCAGTGGGAGCCCTCCCCCTTCCCTCTCCTGGACTCCTTTTTCTCTGTTTTTTTCCTCAAGATGCCACCAACTTCTCTTGCCTCGTGTGTTCTCCTTTCGATCCTACCGGTGCTTTTTGGGATTGACATCCCTCCCCGGCCGAGCAGTGGGAGGAAAGGGGTGAACTGAGGTCACGGGTTGGTTTGGCAGACCCTGCCCCTCTCTTGGTCTGGTTGTGCTTTCTCTGCTTGGCTTTCCAGAGGACAAATGCAACCTGGTCCAGGTGCACTGTGAGATTGAGAAGAGAACCCCAGTTTGAGAATAAATGCACTCAGCCTTTTTGGGGTTTGCTTTGTGGTCGTGTCCTCGTGGTGGAAGAGCAGGAGGTCAGTGGAAAGGAAAAGTCCCTGAGGTGCTTCTCCATGTTAAGTGAGGAATTGTGGACGTGGAGGCTTTGGTTTGGAAATGTTGTGGTTCTTAGGGAGTAAAAATGTGTTGGTCGCTGTGGTTTAGCCTCACCCATCTATGCTTAGCCATGAATTGTGTCTGCTTTGGGTTGTGTGTCTGCATGGTGAGTTATTGTTAATTGATTTATTACTTTTAAAATAATCTAAAAACTAATTAAGAAAGGAACAGGCCTCAGACCTCAAAACCAAGCTCCCTCTGTAATTCTGTCCACTGGCACAGAGATGTGAGTTACCCTGTACACCTGATGTGCTTGGAGAGGTGGGGAACTTGGCTTTCCCTTCCCTGGGGACACGGAGGAGGAATTGCTCTGTCTCTGGGGGTGTCAGTGACTCCACACTTGGGAGAAGAGATTTGTCACCCAGCAGATGTCATTGAAATTAGACACAAACTGGAGATGTTCTGCTGCCAGGGGTAAAATCTCTCTCCTTTGTTCTCTCTGGATTTTGGGCAAGGGGCCCCATTTCTGAGCAGGGAGAGCTCTCATTTCTGGGGCACACTTGAGGCACTGAGCCTGGCAGATCTGCCGTGGTTTTCCTGCCTAATTCTGTCTCACTTGGGCTGTGAATCCTTCTACCTCCCTGTTCCTAAATTAGGGTGTGTGTCTCAATATTCTGCAGCATTTCTGCTGCTCTGTAGCAAGGCTTGCTCCTTAAATTCAGCACCAGGCATCAGGAGAATCCAGAGGATGCTCTGGAAAAGAGAATAAATAAGATGATCTTGAAAAATTAGAGAAAACACCGTTGACACCAGGAAAGAGGTGAGATTTATATCTGCCCATGAGGTTTTAACTTTAATATTGAGATCCCAAGGTCTGCCCTGCTCTGTATTCCTTTACTTTCATCTATCACATGCTTTGAATATTTTTTTTCTTCCTACAACTGACCTGAACAGTGAAAAGACACCAATTATCTCTTTCAGGTGTTCCTAAACATTAGAATATCAGAAATATTTGCTGTCCCAGTGAGTCTGAACAGATCAATAAGGAGCCCAGTTCCTTCCCACTTTTGTGTGGGAGAGCAGAGTCTGCCCTGAGGGTTGCAGGGAGGGGGACAGGGGCCCTGCTCCTGCAGCCCTGCAGACAAATCTGTGCACACAGGGCAGCCCTCAGCGTGACAGCAGCTGGAAGTCCCAAAAATCAACCCAAAATGCAAGCAGGGAGGCAGGTAAAGGGGAGAGCCCAGAGTTTTCCTTTGGGAAAACTGCAGGAAAAGCCTGTGCAGGAGGAGGCAGGAGCTGGCTGAGGATCTGTGGTGGGTGGTGATGCTGCAAAGGGCCTTTGTGGGGACCTTTGAGCAGCTCTTGAGTTTTTGAAGAACAACACCAAGACATCACAGGACTGACCACGAGAAATCAGCCCTGGCTGGTCTCAGAGTGCTGTGTTTTTTCCTGGAGACCTCGTGGATGCCACAGTGGAGGGAAAACGCCAATGTTGGGAAGAGTAAAACGTTCCCCATAAAGACAAAGAGAAATTATGCATCATTTTAGGGAGAACATCAGAATCAGCTCTCCCATGGGTGGCAGCCTGAGCCTCCCTGAGCAGCAGCAATCCTGTAAATACAGTTTAATGCAAAAATCCAGGCCTGAGGAGTGAGCAAGAGCCTTTTTCTCTGCAAATCATCTTTTAAGTCCCAGTAACCATTTGGTCAGATTATTCCCAGAGCAGTGTTAACTCCCTGTCTTTCAGGTGTTTTTCATCCTGTCAGGTTTTCCATGACTTCCAGCGTGTGGATTGCCAGCCTGGCTCAGTTGCTGGCTTGTAGAGGCACTAAATTAGCAGGGAGCTTTTGGTGCAGGCTCGTGTGATGATGAACTCCAATCCATTTTCCAGCCCAGATGGCCGGTGATTACTTGAAGCGTCTTCCTCTGCTTTTCATTCACTTTTAAAAGGAGAAGAAGAAAGGAAAAAAAGAGGAAAAATCTGAGCAACCAGAATGGGTTTGGAAGAAAAGCTGTGGGACAGGTGGCTGCTTTCTTTGCTGGTTTTTTGTAGCAGTCCTGCTGTCAGTGGGGTCTAAGCTCTCCCACACAAGCAGGGAACGTATTCTGTTTATTCCAGTAGTTTTCCAGAAGCAGTGTAAATCATAAAAGCCCATCGATCCTGCAGGTGGGATGAGGTTTTCCTTCCCCCTCTCCTCTGTCCCTGCTGCCTTCTCTGCTCCCCTGTTTGCTGTGACCTGTCCTGTCCCAGACCCAACATTCCTCAGGTTCTGTGTTGTCAGACTTCCCTGTCCTGTCCCCCCTCCCCAGCAATATTTAAGTGTCCTGTGGAGGATTTATTTGGGTGCAACAGGGACATCTCACCGTGGGGAGTGACCCTTTTGTCCCCATTTCCCCGAGGAGCCTCTGCCCCCAGCCTGGCGGTGCCGTCCTGTCCCGTCTCTGTGTTTGCAGTGAGTTAATGTTTGCTGCCTCCACCTCCGGCTCACCTCTTCCCATCACTGCTGCCATTCATCCCTGCAAGGGCAGGTGGCTGGGGGTGGAGACAGAAGCATCCTGGGGGGGTTTTTTTTTTAGGATTAAATCCCGTTGGGAATTTCCAGCAAAGAGGGCCAGTCAGTAAAGCAGTGCAGGCGTCTGTAATCCCAATTCTTTGTCCTTCACAGGCTGCTGAATGGGGTTTTTTTAATTATTCCTTCATTTTTGGGGTGCAGATGGATGCACTGCTTCCCTCTGGCAGGGTTGAATGGGGAGAGCTGTGTGCTCCCTGGCAGCAGCAAGGATTTTGGGGTGCAGCTGGGCAGACAGAGCCTGTCAGTGAGCAAAGTGCAGTTTTTCTGCTGTTGGTGGTTTTTTTGAGATCTGTGTGCCCAGTTTATGAGGAAGGATGAAGGGTTTATGTCAGTGTTTGCTCACAGCCGAGCAGCACTGTGGGTGGGCATCTACCTGTGCTCTTCTACACCTGAACAGGGACATGGGGAGGCTGGGACTCAGGGCAGAGGGACACAGGGAGTGCCAGCACTCCAGGAAATCTCCTGGGACCTGCAGGGAGCTCATTTCCTGGAGGAAGCCCTTGTCCTTCATTTCCAGAGTAACTTGACTAATGAATAAAACCTATAAAGTCCTACTTTTTGGGGGGGTGAGAGGGGACTCAGAGGTACACCCAGGAGTAGTGTAGCCCCTCAGATCTGTGACCACGTGGCTCTCACATGGCTGATTCCTCCCAGCCACATCCTCCAGCCCCGTCTCTCCTCGCTCCCCTCGCGCCTCCCCCGGCACTCTCTGTCCAGCAACTTTCCATTACAGGAAACATCTGCTGGGAGGCAGGGCCGAGCCCGGGTTACTGCAGGGCATTGGCCGACAGAATTCCCCGGCTCCAGTGACTCCAGGCATGTGCGAGTCATTTTGGGATCTTCCCCACCCGCCCCTTCCATGAGAAACACGAGCGGGGACTGGGGCTGCTTGGAGAGCAGAGAGGGAGCGGAGGGGAGAGCCCGAGGCAGGCGCTGAGGAGTGGGAATTGCTGCTCCTCCACTTCCAAAGAGGGGGGAAAAGCTGAACTCCGAGCTGTTTGCCATCCTGTCGCTCCTGGAAGCCGCGGGGAGCTCTTTGGGATCGGATCCAGCACTCCTGGACATCGGCTGTGCTTGGGAGCAGCTGCAGGTGCCCTGCACACGCCTGGGGCTGCCGGGGCTCCTGCAAGGGATGCCCAGAGCAAGAACCTGCTGAGGCTGGAGCAGGAGAGCCCGGAGGGTGCCCGCCTGCACATGGACCCCGATGAGCCTCTTTGGGAAAAGTCCTCTGGAGGGCAAATCCTCGCTCAGATCCTCGGAGGCTGCCTCAGACGAGCTGGATGTGGGCAGGAAGGCAGGGCAAGGCACCTAAACTCCTGCCAGGCTGCTGCATCTCCCTCGACTTTGGACATAAACAAGGAGCGGTGGGAGCAGGAAGAGCAGGGTCTGGCTGGACACGGGGAGCTGTGCCAGCGCTGGGGGAACACCATGGATGCCCTGCTGGAGTGTGGGTCTCTCTGGGATCTTTTGCTGGATCAGGAGCTGCCGTGCCTGCGGTGGGACCTGGAGGGATTCGTGGATTTGTCAGCAGGAAATGCCAGCCCTGGATCAGACGAAATCCCAGCTGTGAGTGTCTCTGAACTGAGCTGTTTGTGCCCTGACAGAGCTGCTGGGGCTCACAGGGCATCTCTTAGGACAGGTTTTAGGCTGTGCTGGAGGCCCCTCCACAGGGAAACTCCTGCTGGGTTGGGTTGCACTGAACCCAAAGCTCAGCCCTGGTTGTGATCTCTGTTCCCCACTCTGTTCCCGTCCTGTCTGCTTGTTCCTGGAAATCTTGGGCTTGGGCTCTTGCTGGAGCCCGTCTCAGACCAAGATCTTTTCCAGATGTTCAGGCTGGGAGTTGGGTGAGTAGAATTCGTATTTCTGTCATCTGCTGGTTGGCAGACTTTATTCAGAGTCAGATCCCTTCCTTCGGGCCCACAGGGCTGGAGCGAGTCTCGGAAGTGCTGAGCTAATGTTGGAATATTCTGTTTCTAGTCCACTGAGTTGGTGTGAGGAAGAGGGAATGCTTTTGGGGGCGGCGGGTTGTCTGTGATTTGACAACCAAAATCAAGTTTGCTTTGATGTGACAGCATTTGGCAGTGCTGTAAGGCTAATTCTGAATAAACCCTGTGTTCCTCCCACCCCTGTGACTCCACCACCGTTCTCAAGCAGAAGCTGCCTTCTGTAATCTCTGATTTTTGGGGCCCTTGCTGGAAGGCTTTGAGCTGTGCCCACCTTTCTGCTCTGGGAGATTGCTGGAAGAGGATTGTTGGGAAGAAGTGGAGATAGGGAGGGAAGAGTTTGTACCCCAGGTGGGTTCTTCTCTGCATTTGTGGGAGAAAGAACCTGACAGATTCTCTGGGGGATGTGAATTTGCACCTGGCCCTGTTCTGAAGCTCTGCCCTCAAAGATGTTGTGGCTGTTAGGAGCAGCTGCCAGCGTGGCACGGAGCGTGGGAGGTGTGGGCAGTCACAGCAGAGTTCAGTGAGCCCCACCGAGGAGCCTGGGCTGCCTCCAGCCAGCAGCCCCGAGCCCTTCCATGGGGCCAGGACACAAAACAAGGGCGTGACACGGCTCAGTCCCTGGGGGAGCCTTGGCTGAGCCCCACAAAGGTGTCCTGGCCACAGCAGCACGGAGCTGGGTGCTTGCTGAGCGCCACTTGATGGGGAGAGACGCGGGGAATCCGGAGCTCTTGGTGACAGTGGTTGCTCAAGCTCCTCTGGCAGGGCTGAATCACTCATTTTCTGGGGTAAATCACCCATTTTCTGGGGTCAGTCACCTATTTTCTGGGGTAAATCACTCATTTTCTGGGGTAAATCACTCGTTTTCTGGGGTAAATCGCCTGTTTTCTGGGGTGAATCACTCGTTTTCTGGGGTGAATCACCTGTTTTCTGGGGTAAATCACCTATTTTCTGGGGTGAGTCACCTGTTTTCTGGGGTAAATCACTCATTTTCTGGGGTAAATCACTCATTTTCTGGGGTAAATCACCCGTTTTCTGGGGTAAATCACTCATTTTCTGGGGTAAATCACCCGTTTTTTGGGGTGAATCATCCATTTTCTGGGGTGAATCACCCCTTTTCTGGGGTAAATTGCCTGTTTTCTGGGGTAAATCACTCGTTTTCTGGGGTAAATCGCCTGTTTTTTGGGGTGAATCACCCGTTTTCTGGGGTGAATCACCATTTTCTGGGGTAGCTGCGCCGTTCCTGGGGACAGGCAGGTGACTGACGCGGTGCAAACACAGCACACGTCGTACCTCGGACAGTCTAGGATTGCAGGGAAAGAGAATCCCTCTGCAGCCACAGGCAGGGGTACAGCCTTTCTACCCTGCACTTGCTCTTCCGAGCCAGGTTCTCCTCTTCTTCTCACTCGCTGCACTAAACCCCAAACCCTCCCATCCCCGCGTGGGCTGCGATGGGAGCTCCCGGGCCTCACGCTTTGTCAGTGCATCCGATCCCCCCCTCTCCTGACCGAGGTGCTCCTGTTTTCCCACTCCGTTCCCCTGCTCTCCCGGCTGCCCCTGGCTCTGACGGGCCCTCTGTCACTTGCAGGTGTTGAGTCCGACGTACAAACAGCGGAACGAAGATTTCAGGAAGCTCTTCAAGCAGCTCCCGGACACGGAGCGCCTCATCGTGGGTAAGGGCAGCCCCCCAGTGCCGTGTTTTGGGGGGGAATCAGCACATGGCCATCCAAATTTTCCTTCTCCAGACGTTGCCACTGAGGAAGAAGCCCTGTTGTGTGTGCCTGGAGCACAGGCAGAGCCCCTTTTCTTACGGGTTTTCCTCATTTGATGGGGGATGCGCGTCTCGATGCACACACCTCCCTTTTTCCCAACATCCCAGCGCTCCCTGCTCACACGTGGCTGCCCTTCCCCTGCCTCACCTCACAGCTGGTGAGTGGCTGCCTGGTGCAGTGCATCTGTTCCTTTATCTGTGCCTCTTCAAAGATGCACGTCCTAGCAGAGGGATGGAAATTGTTGAGGATGCCTAAACAGGGGGAGAAATGAACAACGACACTGGGAGGCAGAGAGGAACAGACAGATTGAATCTGGAAAGAGGACATAGGATGCTGCAGACCGACCAGCTGATAAGGCAGGCTCACCAGTCAGTGACAGAGATTGTCTGTGACGTGCCCTGGGGAGGAAACAGCCCAGGGGACAGTGCAGCAGCTGGGGCTCGGCTGCTGCTGGCCCTGCCTTTGACTCTCTATGTTGAGTGGCTTCTTCTCTGTGTCCTGCTGCTTATCCTCACCTTTAGGCTGCCCCATGTGGCTCTGCTGCTCCTCACTGACCACGTGTTGTCCTCCCACAGATTACTCATGTGCTCTACAGCGAGACATCCTCCTGCAGGGCCGCCTCTACCTCTCCGAGAACTGGATCTGCTTCTACAGCAACATCTTCCGCTGGGAGACACTGGTGAGGCTGCCCCACCGCTGCCCTGAGCCCGGGGGTGGTGCCAGCAGATTGCTGGCACTGCTTTGGAAGTGCTCTTCCCGTTGCCCTGCTCACCAGCGCGTCCCTGTCCCGGTGTTTTTCCCTGTGTGGCTGCAGCTGACGGTTCGCTTGAAGGACATCTGCTCCATGACCAAGGAGAAGACAGCACGGCTCATTCCCAATGCCATCCAAGTTTGCACTGACACTGAAAAGGTACAGCCTGCACTGCTGGGGCCGCCCCTTGTGGCTGGCAGGGGCAGGGGAGTTCGAGCGTGGTGCGGGATTTTTCCAATACCCGGGGAAAAGTCTGGGGGCAGGGCTGGTGCTGGCCTGGGCTGAGCGTGGAGCTCAGCTGGGGGGCGTGGGGCCAGGTAAAACATCAGATTATCCAGCAGCACCTCTCCACCAGAGCTGTTCCAGTGCTCACTCCCTGGCTGAGAGGCACTGGCCTCTCCATGAGCTCCAGTCTGTGCTGTAGGGATGCCTCGCTCCAGCTGGGCAGTGATCCAAACAGCCTTATCATCTCCTTCCCCTTTTTGTTGGCTTTTTCTGAACTTTCTCTCCCTCTCTCCCCACCCAGCACTTTTTTACTTCCTTTGGGGCTCGGGACAGGACGTACATGATGATGTTCAGGCTGTGGCAGAACGCTCTCCTTGACAAGGTACAGAGGGAGCAGCAGCTCCGGGCTGGGCTGGGCTGGGCTGGGAGGGGCTGGGTGTGTGCAGGAGCTCCGTGTCTGCCTGGGCTTTGTGCACAGGAACACGTGGGGACATCAAACACGAGTGTTCAGGCAGAGCAGGTTCGTGGCTGCAGATGCAGTTGTCTCTTTTTGCAGGGAATTCTGTCGTGCACACACGGTAGGTGCCGCTCTGCCTCTGCTGAGGAGTGGAATCAGGGTCTCGGGAGGGAGTTTTTTGGAAGCTGAATCCCAAGAAAGCAGTTCAAAAGGCAGCAGTAATAACCCACTGTGCAGGCAGAGCTCTCAGTACGTCTGTGCTCCGGAAGTGTGGAGGTCCAGGCAGGACAGAAAAAGAGAGTTCAGGGCATCCCAAATCCAAATGAGAGCAGTGGTGGGTGCAGGGTGCACTGGGTAAGGGCTCAGTGGGTTGGGTTTTAAAATAAATGTGCTCCTGCTGTGCTGGAGGCCCCATAAATCCTATATTTGATCCGGGTGTCTGTCCCACAGCGTGTGGGGTATTTCTGGCCTCCCTGCAGGAGTAAGCCTGATGTTACAGCGCTCCCAGCATTTCAGGATGTCCTGGCTGGAGTTCAGACCCTGCTGGAACGCTGGAGGAATGAGGCACCAGGAATACCCTGTCCCAAAAATCGGGGTAGGGTTTAGCAGGGGAAAGGATCCCTTTGCCTCGGGCAGCTTGTGTTGTTCCATGTGCTGCAATTTGATCAGCTTTTTGAAATTCCTGATGAAATTCAGTGCCCTTGGTTTCAAGGTCAAGGCAAATGGGAACTGAGACAGGGATTGATAAAGGCAGGAAGCACTTCCAGAGCTCTTTTTCCAAATGTGGGATCCACGGCTGGCAGGAGAGAGGGAGAAAGAACTGAGTCCAGTTTTCCTGATAAGACATGTATGTGCATTAATGTGTGTGGGAAGGAGGTGGAACAGTCAGACATTTTTCTGGCTAAAAGTTCCTCATTTGAGGCTTTTTTCCCCATGCTTTTGATTGCAGCTTTGGGGAGCTAGATTAAAAAATTCCTGCCTTATCCCATGCAGTTACTATGGGAAGAAATTCAAGCCAGCAGCTCAGAAAAAGTTCACTGGATTTGTTTTCCCTCATTACCAAGAAATCTTTGTCGTTGGTCACAAGTTTCTCGTGGGTAAAAATCCACCCCCTTTCATCCCTATATCACATCTTTAAGTCACAAGTTCTCCTGGCCAGGTCACAGTCATGTGGTGATCAACTGACCTCCATCCCTAAAAATCTGAGCTTCATTCAGCGGTCTGGATAATTGATTTTCTCTTTTTATCTGCAGTATATACTTCTCACAGCAGTGTCTGGTGATACAAACTCGTTTTGATTTCAAACTGCAGCAGGAAATGTTTTTCTTTGTTGCTGTTTTAGATGAGTTTCCTTGCAGCTGGGATTCTTCAGGCAGCTTTAATTTAAACAAACTTGGAAAGGGAAAAAAACCAACTTGTAAAGGTGTTGGGGTTTGGTGGAGTAGGAGACATTAAATGGAGGCACAGCAGAAGAGGTGGGAAAAGCAAATGAGGAGGGAAGTGCAGGATTATTGCTTTCATTATTCCATGCACAGCATTTTACAGTGGGAAATCTCATCCCGTGTGCTGCTCTGGGTGTAACTTCCTGGTAGTCTTAAGCAGCGTGAGATTATGGCATGGAAAAATCACAATATCAAATTTTAGGGCTCGTGGTGAAGGCTCATTGGTGACAGGGCCTGTTGGTGCTTGATGGGGGCAATCTCCCAACCCCATAAAATGGAATTTCACAGAGTTGAGCCCTTTGAAATGCTCTCATGTCCCGTCAGGGGCTGTGTCAGAATCTCTCACTTCTCCTTCCAGGGCAAGGAATATCCTCCTGGCAGTGGTAATTCCAAACTTCCACTGTGTTTTAGCGCTCTCAGGGGCAAATGTGTGGTGTTCTGTATTCCCTGTTCCAGCCTCTGTGTCCAAAGGAGCTCTGGCACTTTGTCCATCAGTGCTATGGGAACGAGCTGGGCCTGACCAGTGATGATGAAGACTATGTGCCTCCTGATGATGACTTCAACACCATGGGGTGAGTGGGGAGGGGGGAAACTCTGCCTGGGAGGGAGAAAAGGTGGCCCCAGGAGAGCAGGATGTGCTGCATGCCTCAAAGCCTTGGTTGTCCTGAGAGATTCTGGGTTCTGGCCGAGTGTTTGCTCTTAAATGTGTAATCCCTAAAAAGCTGGAAGTGTAGCATTTCCTCGTGGAAGTTGGGAGGGACTGCCACGCCTGCTGAGCCAGCTGAGCAATTCCAGAAATGCCAAAGCATCCCAGTCACGAGGGATGCTCCACGCTGTGTTCCATGGCCAGAAAGTGCTGATGCCTGTCAGCCTCTGTATAAACACCCAAAAAACCTGGGGCTTGATCTCCCCTGCACCGAGCCACTGCTGCTTCTGGACAGCCTGGAAGCTTCACGGAACCATTCCCACTTGCTCTGTGTGTCCAGCTGGAGCTGTACTGAGAGGGGTAAACATAAAAACCTGTGTTCTCTGTGGCATCCCAGCTACTGTGAGGAGATCCCCGTGGAGGAGAATGAGGTCAACGACAGCTCCTCCAAGAGCAGCATGGAGGCCAAGCCAGAAGCCAGCCCTCAGCTGCCAAAGAAGTCTGTCACTGCCAGCACCCTCACCTCCACGGGCAGCAGCGAAGCCCCAGCCTCGGTGAGTGTTCCCCCTCCCCTGGGATCCTTTTCCCTGGGATCCAGCTGCCCCTGGATGGTGTGGGGTTTGTTCATCCTCCAGCTCCTGTTGACTTCAATCCTTGGTCAGTGATGTTGTCCCAGCACACTGGGGCTCTCAGCAGCAAGTGCATTTTCCTTTCTGTGCTTTTAGATGAAAAGTCTTGGACATAAAAGGGTTATAATTTCTTTTCTGCCTTCACTTATTCCCTGGGATTAAATATTACCTCAGGTTTTTTAGGTTATTCAAGAGCAAAACCAGTATTGTTTGTGTGCTTGTCTGAACAAAAAACCTTGTGGTGTCCAGAGCTTGAACGTGGATTCTTTGAGAGGAGGTGATCCAGTAGATCCATGGTTTAAGAGGAAACCTTCCACCTCTCCCTGTTTAATTTCCAGACATGTCAAGGCCAAATAATCAGAGGTAGAAAATTGGCTCAGAAATGTGAGGTTTTTAGAAATAACCCCAATTTCCTGGTGCTGATCTCGCCCTGTCCGTGCTCTGTCCTTGCTGCAGTTTGATGGAGTGCTCCCAGAGGAGGAGGAGGCAGTGGCAGAGAGCCCTGTGGAAAAAGACCTGGGCATTGCAAACATCATGGGAGAGAAGATCGACATCATTGGCCCTGTGAGCTCCCCTTCCCTGGACTTCAACGACAACGAAGACATTCCCACTGAGCTCAGTGACTCCTCAGACACCCACGATGAAGGTACCTGGGGAAAGGCCATTCCATCGGGGGTCTTTCCAGCCTTATCCCATCCTTTTTGGTGAGGGAATGGAGTGGCAAATACTGAATCCCTTTTCTGGACCCCGAGAGTTCTGAAGATGCAAAGAAGTCCCTGTGTGAATGTGTCTGAATTTTAGGATGTCCCTAAAATAAGCTGTGTGGTTGATTACCCCTTCTGGTGGTCCAACTCTTGTCCTGGGATCAGTGCAGGAAAAGGGTTCGAATTCCCTCCTTTGGGTTCCTTCTTCTCCAAGTGCAGCACTGAGGTCCTGGTGCTGTGGAAGCCCCTCCTCCGTGGTCCTGGAGGGTCATGGCCGGACCTTGTGGGTCTCTTTCCCCACAGGGGAAGTCCAAGCCTTTTATGAGGATCTGAGTGGCCGCCAGTACGTGAATGAGGTGTTCAACTTCAGCGTGGACAAGCTCTACGACCTGCTCTTCACGGACTCCCAGTTCCAGAGGGACTTCATGGAGCAGCGCCGCTTCTCTGGTGAGCTGGAGCACTCACAGGGGCAAGGCCTCTGCCTTGGAGGTGGAATTTTGCCTGCTGGAGGGATTGGGTGACGTTCTCAGTGGATTTTGGGACAGTGTGGTCCGTGCTGACAGTAACCGAAAGCAGGCAGGTCCAGCCTTGTGTGCCCATCTAGTTTTATTTTCTAACAGCAGGAACAAAGTTTATGGAAAAAAGCAGATTTTGTTATGTTTTTGACATCAGCTAAGGCCTGATCCTCTGTTCAAGGCTTAACAATGTGAGGAAAGAGCTCTTGTAGCTCCACACCTGCTGCTGGCACAGAGATGCAGAGAGCATCCCTTGGCATGTTAAAGTCCTCCTTTCCCTGTAACTGTAGGTTTGCTGCAGAAGGTATGTTCCCAGCCTCTCCCCCTTTCCCTGCACTTGAAAGAGGGGAAAATATTCACATTTAGCACAGGAGCCCTTTCTTTCACACCCAGTTCAGCTCTAGAGCAGCCAGGCTCTCCAAGGGGAAGGAAATACCATGGTTGTACGGTTATGCCTTTCCCCAGGGAACTGACCAGAGATCCCTCTCCAATTCCTTGACTGGAATATTGTTTTATCCTCTCAGATATTATCTTTCACCCCTGGAAGAAGGAGGAGAATGGCAATCAGACCAGAGTGATCCTGTACACCATCACCCTCACCAACCCTCTGGCCCCCAAAACTGCCACTGTCACTGAGACGCAGGTGAGTGGAAGGAGCAGGGCTTGGTGGAAACTGCTCTGGGACTTATTTTCTTCTCCTGATGATGCTGCTGTGCATGTTTTCATTGCCCCTGTCCATTTTCCTTGTATTGACTTGCTGCCCAGTATCACTGCAGCCATGAATTGTTAATCTTACACTCACACTGGATTGCAAGGAAAGCACCAAAAGTTTCCCAGCGAAAGCAGATGAGTTTGTGAACAAGACAGCATATTTTAGCAACTGTTTTTCTCCCCCAAATTGATGGTTTTTGAACTGTGGTCAGTCCAGAAAATATTACTCATGAGCAGGGCACAAGAAAATCAGATACTGCCTGGCCAGTCCTTCTCACAGCTCTACAGAGAGTTGTGGATTTTTTGTTATGGTGAGGACAGAGAGATGATCTGTTTAAAAAGGTAAAAAAGGGGGCACCTGCAAGGCACCTGCACCTTAGAGGAAGGGGTATCTGAGCATCACATTGGAGGGAGAGAGGATCCCAGCATCAAGGTGTAACTTGTGAGGATGGGAGGAAAGATGCTGGAGAGAAGGAAAGAGTGTGCAGGGAAGAGAAAGCAAAGGGCAGAGCCAAGGGATGAGCACACACTGAGACCAACGAGGACATGGCCTCTTTCATTCTGAGTTTGGGCTCAACCTCCAAGGCACGCCCTGTGTGTCCTCACTGCAGAGGTGAGTGGGAACAGTCTCCAAAAAAAGCCATACTTTGTACGTGGATCTGTGCTTAAGGGTGTCTGTCTGTCCTCTGTGTGAGGTTTGCTCTGCAGCAAAGGGAAAAGCACATCAGAAGCGCTTAAAAGAAGTAATTGATGTGTTTTTATGGTGTTTGGAATCACAGAATAATTCATGCTGGAAAGGCCTCTGCTCCAAGCGGGGCCACCTCTGGTTTTAGCTCCCTGACAAGCCAGATCTCAAACTTGGAAAAGTCCCAGAGGGCTGATCCTCACAAGGCACTGTGTGTAACACCTCTGTTACAAAACCCTGGGGGCTGAGCTGCTGGAGCTTTAGGCCCTTTTGAAAGGTGCCCAGGGGAAGCATCTGGGTGAGACACTTGGTTCCCCCGCCTTCCCTTCAGGGTGAGCCGTTCTCAGCAGCGCTGGGGCTGGGGCGTGGGGGTGTCTCCTGTTTGCAGAGTGCTGGTGAAGGTGCCAGTCCCTCAGGGCCGTGTTCTGACCAGCCTTGCACGCTGTTTTCTCTGCAGACAATGTACAAAGCCAGCCAGGAGAGCGAGTGCTATGTCATAGATGCAGAGGTGCTAACTCACGACGTCCCCTACCACGATTATTTCTACACCATCAACCGCTACACGTTGACTCGTGTTGCCAGAAACAAAAGCCGACTCAGGTACCTTTCTTGAGGGTTGAAGAGCTTTACTGATTTTACTCTGGGAGGGAGTTTTGCTGTTTAAGTGTGTTAGGAGGGGCTGAGGGAGTTATTTCTTTGTCCTGTTGCTGGAACGTTCCTGTCACGAAGAGGAGGAGTGGATGGGGTGACATCGAGCAAACATCAGGTGCAGAGGAGTTGCAGCTGGGTCAGGGGGAGGATTTATAAACCTTCCTTGGCCCCTTTCTTGGATGCAGGGGTTTGCAGAGCCTGTTGTCACATGCAACCTGTGATAAGCACCAGGATGTACTTCCTGGGACTGTGCCTGGGGAGAGAAGCAGAGGAACTGGGCACTAGGCAAAGCTATAGCTATTGTGTGACTTCAGTAATAATAATAATAATCTAAATGTCTGCCCAATGGCCAAATGTCTGTGGAGTACTCTTGGGAGAGGCTCTTCCTGCCTTTGGAAGGGCTTTTAATGCAGAGCTTCTTGAGAAACATGAAGGGCTGAGACCATTCCAGAAATGACAGTGTGCATGATTATTTCCTGTATTACACTGACAAAGACTGTGAAGTGATGCTGCCCCCAGGAAGCAAAAGCAGGGCAATGACTGCCCTTTTTGTTCTCCCAGGGTTTCCACGGAACTACGTTACAGGAAACAGCCTTGGGGGCTGGTGAAATCCTTCATTGAGAAGAATTTTTGGAGTGGCCTGGAAGATTATTTCCGTCATTTGGGTAAGAGCGGCAAGGACGGCGGCACTTGCGCTTCCCTGGAAGTGGGAACAGCACGACAGCCTGGGGATCTTGGAGTGGGTTATAAAAGGGGCTACCACAGCATTTTTTGGTTGTGCTCGCTGGAGTTAATCAGGGCATCCAATCCTGCTCTCTGTCAGGCAGAGCGAGGGGTGAAGGTTTGGCCAAAGCCCGAGCAACGTGGAGCACAAACCCCTCCAGCCCCGCCACCTTCTTTGACCGTTCTAGCCTCCTTTAGAGGGGTTAAACCTCCATTTCTGCAGACCCACAGCCGTTAACGCTCCCCCTTGTCCCGCAGAGAGCGAGCTGACCAAGACGGAGAGCACGTACCTGGCGGAGGTGCACAGACAATCCCCCAAGGAGAAGGCGAGCAAGCAGCCCACGGTGCGGCGGCGGAAGCGCGCCCACGCCCACCTGCGCGTGCCGCACCTGGAGGAGGTGCTCAGCCCCGTCACCACCCCCACGGACGAGGACGTGGCCCATCGGATCAAGCACGTGGCGGGTGAGGGGCCGCGGGGCCCGCGCCGCTGCGAACGGGAGCGTTGGCACGGGGGATGGGAGGTGCTTGGGTGGGGTGCAGGGGTGGGCACAGGGTCGAGGGTCGCCCTCCACCCCGTTTCCGATCCCGAATGCTTCCGCCTCCTCAGGTTCCACTCAGACGCGGCACATCCCCGAGGAGAGCCCCAGTGGCTTCCACCTGCAGAGTGTCTCCAAGCTGCTCCTGGTCATCAGCTTCGTGTAAGTGATGGGGTTTTTCCCTGTTTTCCTTCACGCTCAGCCTTAAACATCTCTGGTTTGGCTGCGTTCCTGGAGTTCTGTGCTCCCTGCTCTCCTTTCCCCTTGGGTTTGCCCTTGTTTTAGGCAAACGTGGGCTTTGCAGTCCTGTTCTGGGAGTCCTAAAGGCAGGTCTGGGATCTTTCTGGGACAATCAGTGACGATCAGGACGGGGGCAGCCGTGCAAGGAGAGGGGAGTCAATACCTACAAGAGAAGAAATCCAACAAGTATAAGGGTTTTGTTTTTCATTTTTTATTTCAGGGACGCAGTTTAGAGATAGAAACTGTGTGGGGGGGGTAATTTAAAACAAGGAATTCAATTGCTGATACATTAGCTGTTACCATGAGTGATGACTCTGGGAGTCACTGTGCTATCAGTGTGTGAGGAGCCTGTCTGTCACACTTTTCATCTGGTCTGGCAAAACCTTTTTGTGTTTGGTCCTGGGCAGTGATTTTGATGAGAGGTACCGTGTCAGAAAGCAGCTGGACCCTTTAGAGATGATTTCTGCAAAATAAGTAAAGAAACACCTGAAGCACGAGAGATTGCTGTGATTTCATTAGTTCACCTCCAAGAGCTGTGTTTGGTTTTGGGTGTCTTTCCTGCCACAACTTTCAGGATGGCTGGTCTTGGACTTGGATGTGTGCTCTGAGTGAGCTGGGAATGGGCCCTTCATGTCCCTGTGGCTCAGTCTAACACCTAAATTCAATGTATTTACTGTTCCTCTGCCCTTGGACTGATGGTGGTTTCATGTGTTAGTGCTGCAGTGCTTGCTGGGCAGGTGCTGTGAAGCAGAACAGTCTAAAGCAGTGATCCAAATTTTTCTGACTTGGGCTCAGTTTTTCCTTAAGCTCCACCCACCTTTTAGTGAGGTGGGAAGAATTTGGGATTTATAGGCTGAAGTTACAGTTTTAAGTAGAGCTCCTTTCTGTGTTTCCTGGTCGCAGTGGGGACACAGATGCAGAGGTTTGCAGCAGCCCCCAGCCAGCGAAAAATGAGGTGGTTTGAAGTACTACCATGATAAGAAGGTAGTAAAAGGTACAAAAGCTTCATGGCAATCTCTCCTAACAGCTCCACTGGGGTCAGAGAGCTCTCTGTAACGTCTCCAGAATTCTCCTCTGGCCAGTTGCCATCCTCCTGACTGAACTGGTCATAGAGGGCCATTCTTCCAGCAGAAGAGCTGCACTGTTCAGAGACAGGCACCAGCCTGGCATTTTGGGATCCCTTCCCTGGGAGGAGCAGAAATGCCCCTCGGTGGTGGTGATGGGGGTGAGAGGAGCGGTGCAGGAGCTGGGCAGGATCCGTGGGGGTGTTCCCAGTGCCAGGGGGTGGGAATGGGGAAGGCTGGATGTGAACACGTGTGTGTGTGTCAGACAGTGCCTGCACGGACACCTGCAGTCCCCAGGAGCTCAGCCTTGCTGAGTGAACTTCACCACCAGCACAGGCACACGGATTCCTGTCTGTCCTTCCTGCCTCTCTTCCCACTGCTCCTTTCTTCCTGCCCCCTGCACCTTCTGCCCTGTCTGAGCCTTCTCCTCTCAGTTTCTCCTGTTCGTGTCAGTCCGTTTCTAACCTGCAGCTCCTCCGTCTTTTCTCTTCCCTGCTCCCATTAGGATCTGTTTCAGGTACTGTCTCTCTCTTTTTATACCTCTTTACTCTGCCATTTCCCTCCCTTTCTCTGCATTCAGCACATCCACTTGCCCAGCCTGTTCTGTCTGAGCTGTCATCCCTGTCTCTCTGTCCTCCTAGAGCTCACACATTTCTCCCACGAGGTGAAGTTCTGGGTGCTCACTCAGGTTAAATTCCCCACTCACAGCATGGACCTGGGTCTCAGACACCTTCCTGAAGCCCTGGGTGTTGTCCCAGGCGTTCCTGGCAAGCCCTGGGGTGTGAAGTGCTCCTAATCTGGCTCTTTTCTTCCCTTGCAGTCTAGTGCTGCTGGTCATTCTCAACATGATGCTGTTCTACAAACTCTGGATGTTGGAGTACACCACGCAGACGCTCACGGCGTGGCAGGGCCTGAGGCTGCAGGAGAGGTACTGCCACGCCTGCTGGGCCTTTTCCTTGTTTCTGATGGATGTCAGAGGCTTTCCCAGCACACCAGAGCCGTGGGCTCTCATTTTTGTGTGAAACAGGTGAAGCTGTAGGGCCATGAGCGTTTCCACTGCAGTTGCAGCAGCAGAGTTAAGGAACTCTGCTTCTTCCCAGCATCCCATGGAACAGAGGATGCTCTGTGAATAAATGTTGGCAATTTTGGGCCAAGGTGGTCACTTCCCCTCCTTTGATGGCCAAGCTTCCCTCTGTATGAAGAGCAGAGCCTTAGAAAGACCCTTCATACTCAGAGGAGGATTTGGGCCTGTCATACACGATCTGTTAGGTTTGTTTTGGAAGGTGTGGGTGTCCTGCCTGAATGGTCTCTTGGCTAATTTTAGATGTTGAGAAAATTCCTGAATCCACTTCGCTGAGGTGTTTTTGTCCCCTTGTGTCCCTTTTTTGGAGTCCCACTTGTTCCCTTGCTACACTGGGCTTCACTTTAAGCATTCACAGCCACCCTTGTGTTGGAATTTTTTGTTCTATTTGTGTCATTTCTCCTGATTAGGAAAGGGAATTTTTATTTTCCCCGTAACAGCCCTGTTATTCCCCATGGATAGATACTTTAAAAGATTATAGGTACTTTAAGTGACTTTATCTTCCTCTGGTACTCTTGGTGTTTATTTAGACTACTACAATAGCATTTTAGGTACAGAACTTACATCCTGTTTGCAGCCACGTAATGTGTAAGTGCTGGAATTACATGGGTGGCTCCACAAAGGCAATTTTTGTGTTGTAGCCACGATTTCTGTGGAAGTATCTGAAGCCATCCAAGCACCTTGAATGCTTCCATCTGCCCTAATTCCACTCCCCTCAGTTCTGTTTTTGGGGGGTTAATTGGGGCTGAAGGGAATGGCTTGATACCTGCCATGGAAAAGAGAGCCAGTGCAGCTATTTCTCACCATAAAGAGGAGCCTCTGTACAAATATGATTTTCTGACCCTTGGCTGTGTTGTCCTGGCAGGTTGCCCCAGTCTCAGACAGAATGGGCCCAGTTGCTGGAGTCCCAGCAGAAGTACCACGACTCAGAGCTGCAGAAATGGCGCGAGATCATCAAATCCTCGGTGATGCTCCTGGACCAGGTGAGCCTGCACAGCTCCGGGCAGGGCTGTGACCGGGGGGTCACCGTGTCCTCCCAGCTCTGCTCCCCATCCTTCAGCATTTCCTGCTTCTGCTGTGGTCCCTCAGGGGTGTCACCTCCTTTAGATCCACCTCCTGATGGTGGCGGCCACCAGGTCCCGAAAGCTGTCACAGGCTTCTCTCTCACCTCAGAAGGGGTCCATGCACATCAAGGAGAGAACCCTACAGGGCCAAAAAGCTTGTATGGGCACACTTTGTGTCTAGTCTCTGGCATCCCAGTTTGGAAAGCAAACCTGAACCTTGGATTCACATTTGGCTTTCATGGGTGAAGGGGACACACTCTTGTAAGACAAAGCCAGGAATTTCGGTGTGTGCTCCCTAAAAAGCTGCTGAGAACATAGTTCAGAAATGAGGGCTGCTCTCCCCTAAGGAGAGAGAACTGCTGTCCCTGGACTGTGCCCACCCCTTTTCTTGGAAAACGGTGTCCCACCTTCTCAGTCCCCATTTGTACATCCCAGCCCTGACTCCCCGCTCCCAAACCCGCTTATGGTATTGACACTTTGCAGGGAAGGAGGAAACCCCAAAGTTTTCTCCTCTAGGGTAAGCACCACAGTGGAGAAATCTCTTGTCTTGCAGATGAAGGATTCACTAATAAATCTCCAGAATGGCATCGGGTCCCGGGACTTCGGGTCAGATCCAGAGGAGAAACGGAAACGTTTCCATTGACAGGCAGGAATGCAGGAGGCCAGAGGACGGTGTGCAATATGTGTAAATAGGATATATAAATATATATATA
>VZRJ01000961.1:451147-464695 GCA_013397565.1 Ptilonorhynchus violaceus
TCCCTGCGCATGGAGGAACCTGGTTCTCTCTATTTACGTCTAAAAGGGGACACTGTCAACTCCCTTACCTTGCTGGCTTCGGGGCACAGAGGTTTTGGCAGTCGCAGTCAACCCCTTGCAAAACTATTCCCAGTTTGGAGAGGAGGGTGAGGAGTTGCTGTGGGTCTGTGGAGGGCAGTCCCCTCCCTGGAGCAGAAATTTGCTGTGGTGGCGGCCAGCCTGGCTCAGAGAGCAAAGCACAGAACGAAAACGAGCTGCAATCCCTTCCACAAACACCCGTTTGCTGCCTCCCGTGGTCGGCGCTGCAGTGAGAGCAGGGAGAGGGTGGGGAGGGGAGCGTCTGCCTGCAAGGAGCGTGGGAGGGGAGAGCCAGGCCTGTGACAGTGTCCCCTTTACGTGTCCTCTGCTTTCTGTGTGCTTGGGCCCTGCCACCGAGCCACCCCCGTGCTGCGGCTCTGCCTCGGTGCTCGGCTCGCCGGAGTGGGAGGGCCCCCAGCTCAACGAGAAAACCAAAATTAGGATCGATCTGCAACCACTCCCACTACCCAGCTCAGCAAATCTCCCTCCTGTTCGTTCACCCAGCCCTTGTCTTGTAAAATCTGCTGGAAAACGGGGAGGAAAAAGAATAACTTCCTTTCCTTGCCTGGGAGAAATTTATGTAACTGTATCTATGCAGCATCAGCCATCACTGTGCATATTTCCCTGACTGCATCTATAGAGAAACAAGGCTTCCAAAAATCCAGGAGAGGTCAGGGAGGGTCGCAGGGACCAAGAAAGGCAAGGACAAAGGGACTGTCAGTGGGTAGGAGGGCAGAGCTGGAGGGGTGTCTGGTGTGAGGCATCTCCTGGGTGTCTCCCATCAGCTGCGGAGTGAAGCCCTGGGAGTCAGCCAGGTGGTAGAGCTGCACTAAAGAAAAGCCAATGTGCATTTTCAGTCGTTCTGGGGGATAATTCCAGGCTCCATGAGCAGCCAGATGAGGAAGGGGGGCAGGGAGGCTGTGCTGTGCAATGCACAAACTCCACGGAGGCTGGTTGGGATGCAGGCTGCTTCTTGCAGTGGTAATGAATGCTTTGGCATCACCCAGCCAGGTAGATTAGGGCACGTGTGAGGCCCACCTTGTCCAACACCAGGATTTTTCCACCTTCTGGCTGGCAGGAGGGAGGCAGCTGCACATTCCCTGTTGGGAAATGGTGCAGTTGTAGCTCCTCCATTGCCTTCAGCTCCAGAGGGCACAGAAAGAGCAGGGAACACCAGGGTGGGTAATTGGTCTCACATCATTCTGTACCAGAAATATCCTCAGTGGAGTCTGAGGAAAACCCTCTCAAGCTCCCCCTTTCCAGTTAGGGAAAGGCAATGGATGTAGGAATAACCTGCTGGTTTCTCCCAACCCCCCTGCCCAAGTGCTAAACACATCCCACAGAAGACTCCCATTGGAAGGAGCATGGATGAAGCCAGGGTATCCTAAAGACATTTCAGACTGTGAAAGCGAGGTACAACTGGGGAAAACCAGAGAGCAATGTGTATTTATGACTATTTATTTAATTTAATGCTGCTGACTACTGTACTGCTCCCTGACTTTTTCCCAGGGAGGCTGCTGAAATGGCTGCTGTTCCATGAAACTGAGGTGCTAGTGCCTGGGAAGGGCATTCTGTGGCTCATCTTCCCCACTGTGACTTGCCAGGCTGTCCCAGAGTCCTGTTTCCCCGTTGGTCACTCCCACAATTACTAAGCACACAGAATTCCCCAGCTGCTAGAATGTCCCTTCTCTAGAATTTCATTTCAAGCACCAAGCATGGAGACAGAGGGGAAGCCCTGGGATTCACCTTGCCCGTGCCAGGAAAGGAAAAGGACACACTGTGGAAGAGGAGCCTGGAATGGGGGGTCTCCTCCACCTGGCTGGGAGGGTTTTGCACAGAGATGTTTGGAGACAGAGAAATCAGAGAGGGTCACAAGTGAATGCTGCTGGTCAGAATTGGTTTCTCACCAATTTCACATTCTCTTGTTTGTTAGGGAGGCAAGGAACCCTTTTGCTCATCCTACATCCTTCCTCCTGCAGATTTCCAGCTGCAGGCTCGGGATGTTCCCACTGCCTGGGCCCCAGAGACAGAACTGCTCAAGCTCTGTTCAGTTAATGTCAGGCCAGGGAGCTGTAGCAATCCCAACACTAATATTTGTTCTCCCTGGGTTTTTAACCTGTTTGACACCTGTCCTGACACTCAGCAGTGTTAAATCCTTCATTCAGAGCACGAGGGTGGTGGGCACCAACCAGAACCTGGTCCTGCAGTGTCCTCCACACTGAGGGAGGTTTCTCTTTGAGGCCTTAGGGTTTGGGTTTTTTTCCCTAGTCATTTCTTTTTCCCACTTGGCAGCAAGTCTGGCTTGGAGCTGGATGGGATTCACAATCTTTTATTGCCTCTTAATGTGTCACAGTAGTAATAAAAAGGGGAAAAGCAAGGTCATAAGGCACTAACGGTGAGGGCTTAAACAAAACCTTGGAGTGTTTTCACTTCCTGGGATAGGAATGAGCTGCTCCTGATCTCTCCCAGGTGACAGGTTAATTCCTCCTGGAGCCACAGACAATTTTGGATTACATTTCCTGGAGGGATCAGTAACACTTTCTAGGAGCGAGGCTGAGCAACCTGAATGATGCTGCCGAGGGTGGTGCTTCCCTCAGCACTCACAGCCAAGCCTGGCTTGGCTTCCTCTGTTGGGGTTTTGCTTCTCCACTTGCTCACTTGTGCCAGAATTCCCACTGGATTCTTTTCCCAGCAGGTGCACTTCCCCTCCAGGCCTGACCCTTCCACCTGCACGTCTGCTGGGGTTTGATTTGCAGGATTTGAACAACAAGAAAAGGGGATTTTTTTTAAAAAAAAGGCATTTCTTCAGCCAAGCATGCTAACTAATGCCAACAGCCTGTAGCCTAATTCCTGCCAAGTAAGATGCTTCCTACTGGGAGGAGGGAGAAGGGGGAGCAGAAGGCTCTGATCCACCAGTTTGTGACATTCTCACTGATCTTATCTTGGTACAACCTCACCTCTGATAAACACACACCTTCTAGTGCTTATCTTAAAGCAGTTCTGGCATCTGGGATGAGTGGATTTGGGACCTCGATAACTGCTGGGCAGTCAGGCATTCCTGAAGTAGATACCAGAGGTATCTAGGGCAGCACCTGCCTGTGAAGTCTATGAAGGACCAAAAGACAGGTTATTTATTCCAGGTGGTGAGGTGCCCAAGGCAGGGGCACTGCTGGGTCTGCACATTCCAGATGGAAAAAACGGAAAAATAAAAGATAGAAAGGCACCTGCAGTGGTAAGGATAGGAGAGAGCTGTGGATTAACAGGATAACCATGTTTGTTGGGTGCTCTGCACTTGAGGCACGCTTCAGTCAGAAAACTTTGATATGAACTGATATTAACTTCTGTAAAAATCCTTCCTGGCTCCATCAAGTCCTTTGGGAGAAACAAAAAGGCACATGACTTTGATCTCCCCTAACCTGCCTGTTCTGCTGTGACACGGGGGCTGCATTCACACCCAGCTCAGAGTGTCTGCTGGGTGACACCTGACCCTGCCTGGCTGCTTGTGATCTAAGGAAGGGAAACCTTAGGGATGAGAAAGATGCCTTCGGGATAATGTGACCCTGAATCGGAACAGGAGAGGTTTCTAAGCACAAGGCTTTGCTGGATTTGAAGCCCCGGCACAAAACTGCCTCTGAAATGACAATGCATGCATTGGGATATCCCCTCTAGGAAAGCCTGGAATGCTAATCCTGGAATGCTAATCCTGGAATGCTGATCTGTGTCCTTGTCAGACAGTTTCAGCAGCTCACCTGGGTGTAGATGAGGACAGACTTTTCAGCCTCCTTGGCTCCTCAGCACTGTCCAGGTAGAAACACGGGAGCTTCTTCTTACCTTTGTACAAGAAGGTAGAAATTCCTTTTCCAGGGAGTGGCTGGAGACACTTTAGGTCTGGGTACTGGAAACCTTTTGGATTTGCTCTCCTGTGCTGCAGTAGCTGTTCCAACCAGGAGCTCTGTGTCAGTCAGCCTCTGCTGTTCCTAACGAGCACAGAAATGAGCTGTTTCCTGATTTAGAGCTGGAACTTTCTGGTTCCACATTATGTGGAAAATCAGTCTTAAAATCACTGTTTAGAGCAACAGCGCCTGGCTCAGGGGAGGCAGCTCTGCCCTGTGTGCCCAGGCAGCTGCTGCCATCCCCCAGCTCTCACAGATCAGTGCTTCCTGCACTACCTGCTCGGCTCCAAGGAGCTCTCCTGATGGGATCTGTGCCAGGCTGCCACCGGCACCTTCCACGGCACAGCCGCCTGGACTCTGGCTTGGTCTTTTCGGTCGCAGCACCAGTTAAAATGCCTGGCAGGGCCTTGCTTAGAACGCCACTCGGGACAGAGGCTCTGAAACCAAAGCCCCTGAGGGAAGTGGCTCCAGAACAGCTCTGTCAGTGGAGTTCTGTGCTGGTTTTCCAGCCCATTCCGCACCGGACACGCTCTGATCTCTGTGCTTTGCAGTCTCTACAGCACGAGTCTCTCTGTGCCATAAAACCTTTCTTTTCTAGATGTGCACACTGGCCAAATAATCTCCTCGTGTCTTGGTCGACTGCTGATGGAGGCCATTCCCTGATCTAGGCAGACAGCATGGGCTTCTCTTAGCATGGATCCGTGGCATGCCACGCCCTCCTCTCCCACACGTTTTGCAGTGCTTGCTATGGCTTTTCCCTGTCCCCTCCCCACCTCTGCTGCTGGACAATCATTCCCTGTGTCATAGATGGTCTGACCTGGTGCTGTCCCTGCCTGCCTTCCCCTCCCGCAGTCTGTATGCTCTTCAAGTGAATGTGGTTTGTTTTAATTTTTTTTTTTTTTTTTGTCAGTAGGGAAAAGGACTTCCTTCTGCTGAAGGAATTATATTTGCACATGGCTCGGGGAGGTTCCTCCTCCGGCCGTTTCTGTTACCTCACTCATTTAGGCCAATTCCATTGCTAACGTTCAAGGCCACCTTCCCCGACCCGAACTCCGAGAGTAGTTAGGGAATAAACCCCGTGTGCAGCTCAGGTTCTGGAGCCCCGTGCTGGCGTCCCCGCTCCGGCCCCGCTGGAATTGGGATTTGGGGGAGAGCGGCTGTCACAGAAAGGCAGCTTCATCCAGCAGAGAGGTGGAGCCTGTGCCACGCTCATCATCCCCATCCCTGCAATCCCACCTCCTGGGAAACCACCTTTGGAGGGCAGGGATGGAAGCACCGACCTGGCTCTGGGCTGGACGTGGAGGGAGGGAAGAGCAGCGGAGCAGTGGCGGCATTACAACCCCCCCGGGAGTGGCACCTCTGGGACATCACCATTCCCGTGGGATCTCACCTCCCACCTCGTGCTCCGGGGCTGGATAAAGCTGCTAAAAACCTGGAGCGTGTTCTCCCCGCCCGAATCCCTGGATCCTGCGACCCCAGCTGCGGATGAAGGAGGATCTCCTCTCATCAGCCAGGTGCGGGAGCGGGTCCTACAATCCCCACAGGCGCGTGCTTCCCTCCTGGAATCCCCCTCCGGAGCCCGGGAAGCGGGGGGGCTGTCGGCCTGGTGGACTCTGGGGCGGGAGGGGGAAAGGGACCGTGGTGGGTTTGTTTTAGGAGTTGTCCGAGTTGTCCGAAACTTTGCGCTGTGCGCAAAAAAAAATAAAAACCGCGGTAAAAACGATACTGGAACGTACCTGCTGGGACCTAGGAATTGTACAGGCTCTGCAGCCAAGCTCCGTGTAAGTAGTTAGTACCATGGAAGTACGGTATCAATTAAAAAATCTATCCGACAAACAGCGTGGCTCTCGGTTCTTTTTATTATCCCGCCCGTTCCGGAGTCTCCTCTGTCATTCCAAGCACAGCCAGGGCCGTCTCTTCCGAGTCGTGAAAAACACCCATTTTTTAAAAATTATTCTTAATTTTCCTGCAAGATTCTTGAGCAAAACTTTGCACCCTGTTTCCTCCTGGCTTGGAACACCACGTGGGAATAGTCACCTCTGTCTGCAGGAACTGGAAAAGGGAAAGGTGTGTCCAAAAAAGAGCATCCTAAGATGATGCCTGTGGGATACGGGGAGGTGCAGGACTAGGGGACGGCCCTTCTTTACCACCTGAGGTAGCTCTCAAAAAATTCTTGGTTTTTACTCCTTTTTTAACAGTGTGACACCGGAGGGTTATTTATCCATGCTTCACAGGGACTGAGGAGTGGTGGGAGGGAGGTGTCCTAAAAATCACCATGGGCTCAAATGCCGTGGTCAGTGCTGGAAACTCTGGAGTTACAACCTAGTCCCTCCTCTGTTCAGTTCAGGATTATGCCAGGCAAACTGGGAATAGGGAAAAAGATGACGTCCAGCTGAATTCAAAGAGGAGCTGCTTGGATATTCTTTTGGATATCCCTTTTGGATATTGGGTTTTAGGGAAGTGGTGCCCAGACTACAAGTGTGCTTCATCTGGAAAATGTGCTCCAGTTGCCAGGCTTGGCTCTGGATTTGGGAGCAATCCTACTATGAAGACTGCACTGTAGTAGTTTACTAAAGTTGACACCCACTCTAAAAAAAGGGATTTTGAACGAGTGCCAGTTGGAAATCCAGCCTGGGCCTGACTTACAAATGGGGTAATTTCCGTGATTTTAGCAAGCACATAAAAAGCAGCGGAACAAAGCAGAGGGAATTCCATAGGTGGGGAGCATGCCTGGAGTCACAAGCACTTTGTAACTACTCACAAGCGGTCGGTGGAGCAGAATTTGTCAGCTCTGGCAAGCAGCACAGGCTCCATTGCAGCAGGGATGTAACAACCTCTGCCATACCACAACCCCAAACCTGCCCCGCTTTGGTTTATGGTACAATTCCACCCTGGACAACGTTTCTGCCTTTTCCCCCCTTCCAATCCCAGCTGTTGAGCTCAACTGATCTACACCGGAGGCCGGAAAATGGATTTTACTCTGTTTAACCCTCGGGAAAGGTAAGTTTGCATAGGGCAGATGGAATTGACAGTGTGATTCCTGGGCAGCAGGGGATCATTTAGGATCAACGCGGACTATTCATCCTGGCGATTAATTACCACGAGAGAGAATTAGGATTAACTGGGGAAAAAATGGGTGTTTTGTGTCTCTCCCTCTAGATGGTGCTGCTACAGCACCAGAGAGCTGTCACTGTTGTTAAAAACTACAACCATTTTGCTAAGCTGCCGCCCTTCTGTGAGGGCTTTGCATCCTATTCGTTTCTCTTGCCTGCCAGCATGAGGCTGCCTTCCTTTCTGGGGTTTCCAAGGAAAAGGCGGATCCTGCACCTTGTCCTGCTGCTGTGCCAGCTGTTGCAGGACGTGGCTCTGCAGGTTGCTCCTAGCACGGAGTGCCTGTGTACTCCAGGAGCAAACCTGCTGTGCCAGGCAGGTGGAAGGAGAGGATTGTGACACTTGATAAATGAGAGGGACACAGGGGATTCTCATTCTTACGTCATCCTGCCTCCCAGAGCAGGAATACTTCAGGATCTGTACTCAATTCCCTCCAGAAGCAAGTGTGAATGTGGCACAGGGACCTCAGTTCTGGTGCATTATAGTTCTCACCCTACTCTGCCTCTGCGTGGGCAGCCCAAAGTCCAGAGCAGCTTACCAAGCATCTAATTAATTAAATTCTTCCAGTTTTAACACCAATAGAACTGCTTGGGCCACAGTATGTGGTGGAACAACCCCCTAAGAGAACCTCATTCACAGTCCTGCAGCTCAGAGCAACGTGACATACATACCCTTTACCTCTGCAACGGAGAAGCAGCATATTTAGCAAATAAAGGTGGTGGGTGACAGCAGCTAAAGAAGTGACATGTGACATTTACAAAGCCATTAAGGTGACCATGGAACTGAAACTCGGGAAGGAGCCGTGCTGCCCACACCCCTGTGCCGTTTGCTCAGCGTGCTTCAGCAGGAGAGTCCTTCAGCAAGTGGGCTGGCAGCTCGGGATGGGGTCACGGGACCAAAGTCAAGGCTGTACAGAGTCCAAGGCAAATGGAAGGGAATTTACACTTCCCTGCGTTTCCTCCCGACGGCGCAGAGCTCCCCCTCAAACCTGGCTGGCACGACTGGTCCTTCTGTCTTCAGAGCCCCTGCAAGGGAGAGAATTCCTCTTGGAGCTCACTGAGGTGGGGATCGCAATAGAAGCAGCACAGGAACTGGCAGGAGGTGATGGAGAGTTTAAAAGATCCAGATTTTAATCTTTAGCACACAAACTCCTTCCTAGAAGGTGTTTCCTTTGGAGATAGAGCACTTATGGTCCTCATGGGCACAGCTGCCCTTCTGCAGGGGAAAGTGAAGATTCCCAGCTCCACAGGAATGGGCAAAGGAGGTGCGATTACATCATGTGTTGGTTTGGAGTTCCAAGTAATACAAGTTCCCCCCCCCCACCTGAAGACACCTGTGTTGGTTCTAAGGTGGCTGGGAAGCTCCAGAGGAGGAGCCACACCCCAGGAGTTTCCCGTCTGCCTTTCCTCCAGCCCCACTGCAGAGAGGCTGAAGGGTGGGCAGCCACAGGCAGGGACCGAGTGTTCCCCCATCACCCACCTCGGTGCCGTTCGTTCCGCTGACTGCTCGCTGCTATTCCTCCACAGGCACAGCACAGTTTTCCTTGTTTTCCGACGGAATCGCGAGATAGTCTGTCCTGTGGTTGGAGGGAAGGAGGAAAGCACGCAGTGTAAACCCCAGTTTGGGTCCAGCCACCTTTACTGAATGCCTGGAGGTATCTTTGAGGTAACAAACGTCCCCTGTAGAAGAGGCTCACGGTAGGAAACTCCCCTTGGAATAGGAGCAAACACTGAGTCTTCCTACTCTAAAGTCCTACACATCCAGCCTTCCTACTGTGTACAAAGTGCTCTAATCCAAGCCAAATGTGTGGAAAGCTGGGAATGGGCCAGTATGAAACCAGACCTTCCAGGGGAGCATCTCCACATGGTCCAAACCGGGCCACCCTGGAATACCACACGCTGTGGGCACACTCCCTACCTGGCGTGTGGTGCAAGTGGGCACAGGCTTGGTGTTCCTAAACACTGCAAGGATTTTGGATGGAGCAAACATCAACCAGACCATGCAATAGCAACGTTCAGTCTTCTTGCAGTCTGCTCTGGGACATGTGAGGAACCCTCAGGGAACAGCTCCCGTCTCCAGGGATTCCACACTTACGCGTTTTCCTGGGCAGCTTCCTCTGCCTTGGAGACTTTCCTGTAGCAATAGACCATTTCAATCAGCAGCCACAGGGTGAGGAAGACCAGCAGAATGTACATCATGATTTCTGAGATGACAGAGGTGAAGTCTTCTCCGGCTGTGAATAAAACGAAATAACCCCTGATCATTTCCACGCAGCTCCACGCACAATTTCCACCCTTGTGTCATCCTTCCTAACCCGCCTTGCCAGGGATATCCAGGTGCCTTTAGGCTGCCGGGGGGCAAAAGAGAGGGACCAGGCAAGGCTGCCTGATCCCACTGCGTGTCTCCAGCGGGATCCAGCGTGCACAGCCCAGCGTGTGCCTCGCATCCTGTGCCACCCCCACATCCTCACGGATTGCTCACCATTGGCCTGTCTCATCTTCACGCTCTGTTTCATCTCTGTGTCCTACTCGCTGGTGTTCCTTGGCTGTATTGTGCCGCCAGGGATTTGTAAGGGATCAAAACACCGAGGTGCTCGTGGGGGAGAGGGAGGGGAACACGGCGGGAAAAAGGGCTAAAGGCTCCTGCCCCTCTCCGGAGAGAACAGAATTCCCACCGCTTTGTAACATGGCCAGGATTTCAGCACTGAACCCGGCAAACCCAAGAGGAACAGGAAGACTCGGGAGCACTACAAAGGGAAGGAGGGTGGAGGCAAGAGGCTGACACCAAGATGGAGAATGAGTCGTTGTTCCAGGAGGGAGGGGGCGGCAGCGAGGAGACGCTGCGGCTCCCTGGGAAAGGCGTTGCTGTACATCCCTGAGCCGCCACGGGAGGAGCTGGAAACCTCTGCCTGCGCCTGCCCAGCTGTGCCCAGCTGTGCCAAGCTTATTGTGCCTTCCCACGCTCACACACAACAGGGCTGTGCCTAAAAAGAACCTGCAGCCACCCAACTAGAAACAGGTTTTTCCTCCTGAGCCCTGCTCGGTGTTCGCCACCGGCAAAGCCAGGCGCGGTTTCCTGGCGGCTCAGAACTCTCTCCCGCGGTGCCACGACAAACTCTACCCCTGGATCACGACACCCACGGCCACCGACAGCACGGGACGCTTCCTGCCAGCCCTTCCTACCCTCCTCCACCACGGTGAGGTGGATCAGCCTGGAGCTCGTGAAGAGGGGCCGGTGGATCTCGAACTCGAACTCGCGGGTGATGTTGCAGGTGTAGATGCCCGAGTCGTTCAGGGTCACGTTCAGCACGGTGATGGACACGTCCTGCATGTCTTTGCTCCCGTTCCACTGTATCCGACCGCTGAAGCGGCTTGGGAATTCGTGGTTGGTTTTCCTGTACTCGTAGATCTGGGAGGAAAGGGGAAAGGGTGTCCTGGTTAATCGCTGCCTCCGACAACACCACGGCGCTTGCCGGGGACAGCATCCCCCTCTAGCTGCACTCATGGATGTTCTGAGCTCCCTTGGAAACAGCAGCTACTCATATTCCATCATCCTTTGCCTCAAAATATCGGTTGGCTTTGCAAAAGACAGGAAAATGAGTTATCAGAAATCCGATATCTCCGTCGCAGAGGTAGAAGAACTAAGGCACGGGAAAACACAAACACACGTGGACAAACGAAAATCAGGCACGGAGCTAAAAACTGGGATTCTGTGGTTTCCATGCCTAGCAAAGTGCCTGTCAGTCAGTGCATGTAAGATCACCTAGAGAAAGAACCACAGAATTTATACAGTCAAGACAAACAGTTCTTTTTGGGAGGCTCTGGGATACTCAGCTGAGATGGAAGGGTAAATATGACATTGTGACATTCTGGCTGACCACAGTCCCCATCACTACACTGCCTGCCCAGCTCACTTTGGCTGGTGTTCTTTGGGTTGCCATGTACTGGCAAATGTATCCCCTAGGCCACTGAAAGTGAATTCCCATCTCATTCCTTAGCCTGGTCCCTTTAGTTCTCAGGCAGGAGGAGAATATTTGTCATCTTTCCTGGCCCTGCTCAATCACAACCACTGATTTAATGCTTCAGACTCTGATAAAATAGCTAGAAAGAAATGTGCACTCAGCCTGTGTTTGTTCTCCATGTCACCGTTCTTCCTTGATTTCCATCTGTCCTTCATCTGTGCAATTTCCATTTTGATTCACTCTGAAAATCAATTTTACATTTTCCTGAGAGGGATCCAAAGCAACTCCCAGAGATCCTCCCACACTCAGGATAACACTGAGGCAAAAAGAAGTAAATCCTGTCCTGCAGATTTACTGGAGGCCAATTTCACCTCCAACAGAACAGCTTTGGGATTCAGAAGGGATTCAGACCTGGCCAAGGGTACCAAGTGTCAGTCCATATTTCTGCTTCCCTTTTGGACATCCTTAGATACTGGACTTGAGGTATTAAAGGAATGGAACTTGAAATTGGCATTTATGTATCTACAACCCAAATATTTGAACTCAGGAACCGATTCTAGCTTCTCCTGCCGTGAGTTCATGAGTGTGGAAATGGGCTAAGAGAGGAAAAGACACTTCAGTTGCAGCTCAAAATCAAAAAGGCTCAGCTCCCAGACATACATACAGGCTCATCCTTTCCTCCCTCCGGCCTGTAGAACCATTCCACCACCGTGCTGGCCGTCACCTCTTCCCTCTTCATGCAGGAGATGCAGAGCAGCTTCATGTCCGTTCCTTGGACAGCCTCTGTCTCAGATGGGACTTCCACACACACTGAGGAGCAAAATCCAGCTGGGGGAGAGGAACAGCAGAGAAGAATTAGAGAAACATCAGTTATTCACATCTTGGCATTAATGATCACGTCGTCCCCAATGGAAAATGGTTTGATGTATTACTAGCACCATCTGATAACAGATAAGTCTCAAATGTCGAATCTTACCAAGCTTCCTTCTCTGAGCTATTAATAATTCATAATAATTAACAGAGGGTGATCACACAGATTCACCTCTCCAGCCTCTGCTTTGCCACAGCTTTCATCTTTCCTTGGTAATTAATGCCACTTTAAAGGCATTGTTCATTCCCTCCCATGCGTGCTGGGCATGCTCCTGTTAGAGCAGCAATTACAGCCTGGGATGAGGGAAAGCCCAGAATTCCAGCGTGGAGGAACAGCTCTCTCTTTGTGCTAAGTTGAAAGGTCTGGATGCTTTAATTCATCAACGTGTTCAAAAGCTGGGAGGGTTCAGCACCCTTCCTGTCCCTGGGCTCCGTGGGCAGTACTGGGAACCGAGGGGCTTGGACGGGAGTAAATTTGGCAGCGGGAGGAGTTATTGATTTCCCAGGCATTCCTGCTCAAAACGCTTCCAATCAGAGCTGTGCTAACGCTGGCAACTCTCAAATACTGCTCTTGCAAAGAGGACAGAAATCGCTGCATGTGAAGCCACACACTGGAGCAGAAAGGGATCGTTTCAGCACGACATCTCAGACCAAATCCCTGCTGACATTTGTCCCCTGGGCTACACTATCCTGGGCTCTGTCTGTCCAAGGCTGTCTCTGGAGCCCAGACGCTGACTTTGCTGGCTGCTCCCTCCTCCCCAGCCTCTGAGGCACCATTAACCCGCTCTCTCAAGCAACGTATTATCCCAGGACTATTCCTGGAAGCAGCCTGATTCCAATTCTCCCGTACTACCAGCTGCACGGGTAGCACCAGCTTGCAGGGAGAAATAAGGAAAAGCTCCTGGATCCTGCTCTTCTCTGGCTGAGGTCTGCACACGCAGGCACCCACACACAGGGCTGTAGGCACACGCACATGAAATGTGGCAAAACCACCCCACCTTTTCCCGTGGCTGGAACAAAACCGCGGTCGCAATCAATTGATTAACTCCAGTTTATACAGACTGCGGGGAAAACTGCCACTAACACACCTCTTAATGCTCTGCACATCTCCCCGAGGCGACTCAGTGTTAAATTACACTGCAAATCTCAAACCAACAGCAAACAGTAAGGGACACGCACATGCTTTGCTTAGCACCGAGGTATTTTCTCTGCTCGTGCTCACTCCGCCACGCTCACACTAACTCTGCGCGAGGGTAATTCCCTTCTCCCGTCAACCAAAAAAAAAAAGCCGCTCGGAAGGCAGGAACGAAGGGAGCCCCGCTAGGAAAAGCGGGGCTTTCAAGCGGCACCCCGGGAGCGGTGGCGGAGAAGCTGGAGGAGAGGAGAGGGAACGGCAGCACCTACCCCAGAGCAGCAGGGCGAGCGCGGGCGCGCAGAGCAGCCGCGGCAGCGCAGCCATTGTTCCGAGCCGCTCAGCCTCCTCGGCGAGATGCTCTTCCCCCGCTCGCCGCGCTCCCGGCGCAACAGGATGCCGGGAGAGGAGCGGCCGCGCTCCGGGGGCTGCGCCGGCCGCGGGGGCGGCAGCACCACGGACAGAGCCCGAGCCCCGGCCCGGACAGCTCCGCCGGCTCCGCG
>VZRJ01000961.1:464854-500141 GCA_013397565.1 Ptilonorhynchus violaceus
TTAAGGCGTTGGAATGGACCTTAAAGCTCATGTCGTCCCACCCCCTGCCGTGTGCGGGGGCGACTCCCACCCGGCCACATCCAGCCTTCGAGCGCTTCCAGGGATGGGGCAGCCACAGCCTCCCCGGACACCCTGTCGCCGCCCTCACAGCAAAGCATTTCTTCCCGATATCTGAATTTCCCCTCTTTCCTTTTGTACCCCTCGCTCCTTGTCCTGTCTCTACAGCGTTACATATCAGCATCACTGTCCTGCATCCAAAAAAAGCCATGGGGGGAGGAAACGGGGGGAGTTATCCCTGCGAGGTCACAGAAAGGCCTCTGCTGCTAATAAGTTTAATACTAACATTTGCACGGCTCTGAAGGTCACAGTTGGAAATACTGGGAAATCCTCTCGCCTCATGTTCCTGTCTGATTCCAGGGAATTTAATGCCAGCGGCAGGCTGGGCTCTCTCTCCTTGGACTGGGGCCACCGTGCCCTGGAGGGCTTCTCCAACTTTGAAGGTCACAGCGGACAGAGAGGGGGAAATGAAGCGCTTCTTGAAGGTGCTCCATCTTTTTAAAGCAGCTCGATACACGGCACAATCTATTGAATTAAACCTGACCAGCCCCACCGGAGCCACTGGAGGTGCCAAAACCCAGCGTGCAGATGGCCAGACCCACCCAGAGGTGTTTGCAGCCAGCAGAAAGCATCAGCTCCAGCTGTACCCGGGCTCTCTGCTGGTGGTGGCCGCTGCCACAGCTCCGTGGCCTCCCAGCACGGCCAGCCACAGGGGTGTGGTGCTGGAGGCACGGACGTGGAATCGGGTCCCTGCACCGCCCGAGGGAAGCAGGCACAGAACAAAGCCGGCACTTTTCCTAGACATCATCTAATTGTGTTTGTATCAGCAGGCTGCATTCATCATCTGCCAATAGCCACGCGCAGCAGCTGCCTGCACGTCACCCTTTATGGGCTCCGGTGACGACTCCAAGTAATTCCCAGCTAAGGACATCCTCCTGATCCAGCCTCATTGTGTTGACTGCACAGGTTACTCTGCCCTGGTCCAGCCCACCTCTGACTGTGATTCCTGAAACCTTTGCAGCCTGAATATTCCAGCAGGGGCTGACCATGGCGGTCCCTACGTGCTGGCTGTCAGGTTGTCCTGGCTGTCCCCTCGGCTCCCAGGCTTTGTTGGGTTCCTGTGCACTCCTAGCAGGCACCACCGAAAGAAAACACCTCTTCAGTGCATCTCCAGGGGCCAGGTGTGGTGAGGGAGAACAACAGCTTGCAAGCTGCACATGCCAGCACCATGCATTTCCAGTCTCCACCTTGGAAGTCCATCGTGGAGACAGAAATCTTAAAATCTGACTTTCCTCCCTGGGAGGACAGGACAGCAGAGGTGATGCCCTGAGCTATTGAAGGACACTGAGCCATTTCCCTTGTCCCATTGTCCCATGTTATCACCACAACACCACAAAGGAAAGGGCAGGTTAAGCCACACGGATTTGCTCCCAACCCTTCTGGAACAATCCATGCCGTGCACGGCAGATGAGTGCCGACAGTGGGGTTTTTTTATAGACACAGGAACTACTGGACAATGTGCCTGGCTCTCTCACTTGACAACCACCTGTTTCACAAAGCTCCATGGAAATCACAGCCATTCCCAGGAAGCCAGGTGCTCCGCCAGAAAGCAGCGCAGGGATCAGCAGGGCTGCACTGTTTGTGCTCCTGCCGCTCTAATTACATCTATTACGGAGAATCCTGCCAGGGAGCGGAGACGGGGTCCAAGAGGATTAAGAGGAAGCAGCAGCTCCACAACACTGACTCAGGCAGAGTCACGGACTGACCTCTCAGCCCTCTCTGCTCCTGCCTTCTGCTCCCCAGGTAGCAACAGAAGCCTTTTCTCCTCTAACCCAGGGCACTCCAGAACTCGCCTGCCAAACAATTGAGATTGCAGTGGTAAACAAACATCCTAAAAAAGTAATGAGTTTTCCCTCAGAATCACTCATGTACCAACCTCAATGACTTCATTCTAGACCAGAGTTGTAGCTGCTATTTAAAGAAGGGAAATTGGGCCCTGAGATGAAGACAACCTCTGGTGAAACTGGCCTTGGGTTTGGGTGCATTTTGACATGAAAAGGTACAGGTCAGGCAGATCACACCCTCTTCCCCAGCTCTGGGGAGGTTTATTCTTCACCTGTGGTTCTTCACCTCGAGCCTGCTTTGTGTCCCACAGACAGGACCAAAGGTGATTTGGAATAAATGCCTGTACTCCATCCAGTTTATTAACCTGCCACAACCTGTGTTGGGTTTTGTTTTCAAAGAAAACTTCTCTGGGCTCATCCAGAGAGACTGAATGAAAGGATAAGATCATTTCATTCTTGCTACAATCTGGGCTTAGCTGGGAACCACTCCAATGTCACCCTGTGCCTGTTCAGAACAAGTGGCAAACACCTCCCTGCCCTCTTCAGGAAAGCTTGCAAATAAACGGGATGCCACACTGGAAGCCTGTTTTAATTTCGAGCCCTGCACAAGAGATGGAGAGCAGAGATTTTCCAATCCCATCCCACGCCATCCCAGCTGCTCCTTCGCGCCCTGACACAGCCCTGGTGCCTCAAGTGAGCTGGCTGGAGGGCAGGGGTAGCCTTTAGGGCACAACAGAGGGATCTGGCACTCCAGGAGAAATGGGGAAGGGGATGAGAGAGAGAAATCTTGACTGTTGAGGGAGAAATCTCTGCAAGAAGCAGCCCAACTTATCATGCGGGGGTTGCTATGGCAACCCACCCAGTTAATGCTTCACAGGAGGAAAAAAAAAGAAAAAAAAGGCTGAAAAGGCTGGCACTTGTGCACAGGCACAACAAGACGAGGAGATAAAAATAATTTCAGCACCCTGCCCCCACTAATCCCTCACTGTCATGGTCCCTGAGGCTGGGCCACGGGAGTGGGAACGGAGCCCTGCCTGTCTGGGCTCCCTGGCACGGCCACGTCGGCGGCTGCCTCTGCCATCCCCATCACATCAGCTCATCCAGCAGCACGGCTCGGCCCCTGCACGGCCCCTCCTGGCTGCCAGGAGCGCTCCCACCACCGGGATCAGCTGCTCCCAGCCCGCCATCCCGGCCCTCCGGCGCTCCGACAGCCGGCGGCGCAACCCCTGGCGGAGGAGAGAGCCAAAAACTGAGAGAGCCCCTTTGTGCTCCTCACTGCCGCTGCCCCAGAGCAGCCTCCAGCCGGGCAGAGGTTTGCAGAGAAGCCCCACAGGATAACGAATGCCGATTCAAAGCCGTCGGATTTAATGGATGTAGGCACCCTTCCCACGCGCTCCAACAGCCGTGCGACACAAATCCCGAGCGAGGGAAGGCTGCTCTGGTTGCCTTCACAGGCTGCCTGGAGGCTTGGAAAGGCTCATTCAGTTTTCTCCTTTCACACTCGAGGTTTAAAATGCGTTCCCCGTGTACCTGCCAACACCTGCATCCTCCGAGTGGTCTGAAATACACACAGCTCCAGCTTTGCTCTTCACACTCCTTTGCACCTCCATTTCCAGCTGGTGCACAGACCCGGCGCTGAGGGCTTGGTCTGCAGTGTTCAGGTGCACCCAGCCCCTTCCCACCCAATATTCCAGAGGGTAGGTCCTCATCAATGCCGTAGGGTGCAGGTACCCAGAGTGGCTCTGCTGCCCCACGTGCTCTCTCTACACAAATACCTGCCTCAATTCGTGTTGCATCTTTTTTTTTTCCCCAGATCTATCTCCCCATGGAATGTGTGAATATCCCCATGATTCCTGAAAACTCTGCTCCATCCTGGGCAACCATTTTCTGTCACATGCCCGCTGCAGGACCTCTCCACTACATACAGATCCTGCATGTTCTTCATTTATCCTCCCTTTCTGCTTCCCCCGAGGGCCCATAAGTCACAGCCCCTTTGCCATCCTCATCTCCCAGAGAAAACCCAGGCGTGTCCACCCTCCTCTATTCATCCCTGGCTCTGAGCATTGTTTTCCCATCAGGAGTAAGGACGAGAAGGGCTGGATTCCAGCGAGTCCTCCCCTCTGCGAACAGCGGCTGCCCCTGCCAGCAGCCTGCCCTCCTTGAGAGCCTTCCCTGCCTTCCCTAGCCAGGGAAACGCTTCCTGGGATGAGGAGCAGCCTCCCATCAGGCAGAGCCTGCGCATGCACAGAGGCCTGGCAGGGCTGGGGATTCCTTGGAGCAGCAGCCACGCTCCAAGGGCTGGACTGAAAATTCCCCCCTCTCCGTGCCCGAGAAAAGCACGGAGCGCACTCCTGCTGTGATCAGCAATTAAATAAACCATTTTTTCCCCCCAGACCTTTCACACAGACCATATTTAGAGGTGTGTTACTGCACGCATCCCGGAAATCCTAAGCCCTGGTGTCGCTCCAGGTGCTTTTGGGCGTTGTTTCCTGGGTCTGGGTGCCGATCAAACCAAGCAGTGCCCGTGCACATGGAGAAGGATTCGTGTGCTGGAGCTGCAGGGCTGCTGTAGCAACCCCAGCCTAATGAGGTGGCACTCTCACAGAAATGCTTTCAGGCCTCTCCCCAGCCCATTCACTCCAGCCCTGGGTGAGAGCCCATTAGCGTGTCAGATGGCCACACAGATTCATTCACATTTGCTCATTTAATTTCGGGATTCTCGCTGCTTGTAAAATACACAAATGCATCAATTATTTCAGCTCCCTGCAGTGATTGCGTTTTTGTGGGGAAAAGCTTGTTCAGCGAGTGCTGCTCTCTTACCTTGGCTGCTGCTTCTCCTCAGACACCAATAAGGCTGAATCTCCTCCCAGCTGTCAGCAAACGTGGACATAAATCATTTCCAAGCCCCTCAAAAGACCGAAAGGCTTTGTAATGGAGATGTTTGGTCGGATGTCACTTATTTTTTTGCACAATCAAGTCTCCCATTGTGGAACAGAAACTTCTTTGGGTTTTGGCTGTGTTTGACACCCTCCATCTGTGGGTTCCCAGCTTTGTCCTGCTCGTAGCACGCTGTCATCGTCTTTCATCTGAAATGACAGACACGTATGGAACGCTTTAGACATCACACAAGAGAAAGGAGAAGAAGGAAAAGCAGGAGAAGGAGTTTTCCAGCTTAAATACGACCGAATTGAAAGGTTTTTTGTTTTCTGTCAGTGAGGAACATCTCCCTGGTCAAATGTAAAGGTGCTGTGTAAAACAGCAGAAGTCACACAGAGCTTTGGATCTGTAAAATATCACTTTCTTCCCCCAAACCACCAGTTTTCCAAAGGGAATTCCTTGCTGGCACTTCAGTGTCTAAGCAGGCACCTTCTTCTGGCTGGGTATCCTGCTACAGTTTGATTACTTTTAGCAATTGTTTTATTAATTTTAAACAAAGAAACAATTAAAAAAAACCAAACAGGGCAATCTAGAGCAATCACAGGTTTACACCCAGAAGGAAGGAGAGGGAAGGAGAGATTATATGGAGAAATCCCTGTGTGGGGGCATGGGGGAAGGGAAGAGAGGACACGTACGTGTGTGTACATCCCTGCCCGCCCTGCAGGCAGAGGGAAGGCATTCCTGGAGCTGTGCAATCCTGGAAAACAGCGGCAGCATTCCCGCGGCCCCGGCAGATAGCGCTGTGCCTCCGGGCCGAGCCGGGCGCCGCTCCCAGCATCTCGGAGCCGCAGGAGCAGCGCCGCGTTTCCCTGTCCTCCTCCTCTTTCCGGTGCCATTCCTGTTAATAATCCCCCCAGAGGGTCCCCGTGGCGGACAGGATGCTTTACAAATCTGGACCAAGTGCAGCCTGTCCGTTCCAGGATTTAGGGATTGAGTTCTGCAGCTGTCCCAGTTGGAAATCACTTCTCTGGGAAAACTCTCTTCAATGTGTCTACAAAGAGGTGATGCGTCTGCATCGCACCTTTCCCTCAGCTGCTGTGAAACGCTACAGAAATACATCAATTCTCTTAAAAATAAAAACAAAACCGGGGGTGAAAATCTACATTAAAGAGTCACGTGGCACCTCATCAGCTGCAATACTTAATATTTGGTGAGCAGGTGCGAATTGTCCCCTTTCAGCCAAAGATCTGAGCTTGTCTATTCAGCACACCCATGAAACCTCTGCGACAGAGCAGCGCTGACACGTTCTGAAAGCATCTGCCCAGAAAGGACTGAAGTGATGCATCATCTCTGCACAACCTCCAGGATTAGATTTCCATGGCACCCTAAGAGCAGGAGGGATGCTGAAATTCCTCTCCAGCCTGAACCCTGGCAGACAACCCTGCTCCACTCCGTGTGCTTGCCTTGCTGCCCTCTCCTTGCTCCTTGCTTCCCCTGTGCCTTCCTTTTCCCGGGAAGGCACAGGGAATAACTCAATTCCACCGGCAGCCCTCGGGCAGAGCATCCCCAGAGCTCCAGGGCCAGCAGGCAGGAGTCAGGTAATGGCCTGGAGGTCACCGGGGCTGCTGTTTCAAGGTCAGCCTGAACGAGGTCATCGGCTCCAGGCCGTGTTTTGCCAAGGATGTGGAGGATGAATCAAGTCCAGGAGCAGTTCCCGGCCCTAATGGTGCCACTATTACCTGCCCACCCCCAGAATTAACATCACCAACCCCACCTTTTTGGGTGGGACTTTGGAGACACAAAGGGTTGGAGATGGGGCTGTCCAGCTGGGGGACGAGGGACGCTGTTGGTGGTCAGTTCCGATCACCCTCACCCACAGGGAAATGCAGAATGGCAGCACAGTTTCCCAGAAAGATGTTATTGTGAGCACAACTTCCTGCTAATGGAAGAAAAAAAGGTGTTTGTTTGTACTCCTCTTGAGAGAGAAGTTTGCTGTCCTGAGAGAATGAAGCTTCATCTGCTCCTTTCATAACATTTTCCTTATTCTAATGCATATATTGAATTATCAAAATGGAAACCGCTTGGACTAGAATCTCTTTTTCTTCCCTCTTTGTGTAGATCCAGCTTTAAAGGATCCTTGTGTGGGTCCAATCAGCCGGTGATAACAGCTGATCTTTGACAAGGAGCCACACTGGTGATGTCAGAGAGAGAACACAATGAAATACATTCCACTTAGAGACACGCACAGATAAAATCTTTCATATAAAAGTGGATACGTTGGAAGCATCCACATGGCCACAAATGCCCAGTAAGAAGGAGGTGAAAGGCCACTCGTGTGACCCACTAAGCACAGTCATTCCCATTCCAATGGCACCACACACAGCCACCAGCCCCAGCAGCACCTGAATTATGACATTCTTGACCATTCAGGCACTCAGGATGCTCACAGCCCCTCTACAGCACCTAATTCGTGCTTTCTTCGTGCAATACAAACAATCCTTGGTTACAAACATTTCCGGAAGCACCGTTTTCTTTCTAAACCCACAAATGTTTTATATGATCAAGGCTGTGGGTTTTTCTGCACAGGATCAGCAGAGCAAGAGTTGGGAGGCTGAGGGAGGCAGAGCTCCCTCAGAACCCTCAGGGATGGGGAGCAAACCGTGGTGGGGCATCCACTTCTTGTCAGAAGTGTCTCTGAACAAGGCCTTTGCGGGAGAGACAAAAATTACCTTTTTCTATAGAAAACATTAAGCTTTATGCCAGAAATTTGATTACAATAAGAGATGAACTATAAAAGAGAGACCTGGCAGATGTTCCCGGTCAGCTGCACTTCAATGGGATCCCTTTGTCTGGGAAGGATCAGGTTCTTATTTCCTGCATGGAACTGCTGTCCAGGTGCTCCACCACACAGGGCACGTCCCTGGCCTTTGTCAATTGTCCTTCCCCCTCCTCCTCCTCCTCCTCCTCCTTCCCATCCTGATGCAAATCAGACAAGGAAAGGCACTTCCCAAGAAGGGAGATGTTCTATAAATAGTCTTTTTCTCACATACCACAGGCATCACCACCCTTTCCCAGCATCTAAGAGCAACAGCACACAAATAAATATCAACACTGGTTTTTTTTTCCCTGAGAGCTGAAGCAATAAAGCACATTAGTGCACGCTCTGAAGGCACAGGCACGAAGCTCTTTCTGAGGCAGCAGCAATAAAACTTCACACATCCTCAACAAAAGCTGGAAGCTTATTTCAATTTAGGGAGAAATGTGCTCCCTCTAAAATGCCAGAGAGCTCCTCAGCTGTAATAAAGAGCATTAAGTACTAAGAGTATTAAGGATGATTTTCTTTTCCCAGCTACTGTGGGGTCTATAAATATTGAATTTGAAAGATAAACAATGTAGACAAGGAGGGTCAGTGCTGCACCCCGTCCTGGCTCCTGTGGGCACTGGGTGCACATCCATCCATAAACTAATAAAGTCCTTTATCTCCTGACCCCAAGGGGGGTCAAACCTTCCCTCCCAGCAGGAAGAGTGGAAGCAGAGGCAAATCAAGGCGAGGTGATTTGCTCAAGGCCACGCATTAAACCTGGGGTGGGGGCGAGGGCCCTGGACTTCCCGTTTCCTGCCGTAATGACCAGTTTATGGCACCTCCACCCCACCACTGACCCCCATTCCTGCATTGCTGCCCCATGACCACACCAGGGCTGCTTTAGCAATGTCAGTGTTTCTCCTGCCCTGATTCATCTTGCTCAGCAAAACCTCCTCACCTCATTTCCCTTTCTAGGCAGAGCTCCACAGGCTCTTCCCCACCTCGCAGCACACTCCTGGAACGGGCAGGTGCCAACACACAGCAGGAAGCACTTTAGGACTTTAAAGCACTGAAAACCTTTGTCTTTTTAACTTCAAAGAGTCCTTGACTGGCTGGATTCCAGTACAAAATCAGCTTTCCTCTTTACAATAGGTTCCATTGTGTTTTTTGTCCTCTTCCCATGCATTTTCCCTTCTTGAGGCATTAAATCACCTGCATTTCACCATTTGCAAATTATTAAATATGCAAATAGTCACAATTCTCTATAAGCTGGCTCCACGTGCTGCTAATTTACTGTTTTTCCAGCAAAAAAATCCCCCACTCATCAGGCAGCTTGAAAGACATTCCATGCCTCACACTCAACACGGAATGGAACCCAAGTCTGGGAATCCACGGCAGGATTCCAGACACAGGCTGAGGGTCTTAGGGAAGGTCTAATGCAGCCAGGAGCCTTTCCAGCAGCGCAGAGATCCTCCTGTGGGTTATTTTAATCTCAGAGCCAAAATGCTGGCTCGGGAGGTTCATATGAGACAGACAAAGCTGAGAAGGAGCCGCCTCCTTGACTCGTTCTGGTTTTGATCCGAGTATTGGCATTGTCACCAAAAGGATCTGCTCACAGTGACAGCACCTCTTGATCCCCATGGACACACCATCCCAGAAAATAACAGAGCTCAGCTCACTTGGAAGAGCTCAACCCAAATACCAGCCCTGTCTGGCCCAGTCCCCTCCAGCAGATCTCAGGATCAGCCTTGGGAAGTACCTGCCATTAATCAGAGCAGGAAAACTCACCAGCTCCACGGTGAGATTGCCAGTGAATAACTCCTTACCTCCAGCTGTTTCAGAGCTAATTTAAAACCACTTTCTTAAAACCAATATTAATAATTTATCCTGATCCCCCTTCCCAACGTAATCCTTAAGAGTTTGAAAAACGTAATTCAGTTTCGATTCCGCCGACTGGTGTTTCATGGGGCGGCTCCACATTCCCAAAAAAATCTCCCTGAACACCAAAATGCAAATTCTTGTCAGCTCCAAACACAATATAATGACAGTGCCACCAGATTGGATGTGCCAAACTGCATCCAAGAGCTGAGCAGGAAACACCAGAGGGAAAAAAGCAGGAGAGAGGCACGACTAAAGCAGGCTGTGGGAGCAGACAGCGAAATTCCTGACCAGGAGAAGTGTCTGGAGGCATGGGACAGCAGACCCCAACACTCACCTCGACAACAAGAAAGGATTCTTGGGAAAGGAGATGTTTTGTCGCCCGTGTCCTGCTCTAATGAGGTCAAGCCAGCCTTGGCTCCGGCTGGAATTTCCTACTGCAACCAGAGCAAAGCTTCCCAGCCTTTGCCTGGAGCGCTCCGGAGCCGCTCACGTGGGCTGGAGGTTCTTGGTTTTTGGTGCAGCTGTCGGAAGCGGGAAGGAAGCAGCATTCCCACAATCCCTGCTGCCATTACCAGCTGGCTGTGCTTTGGCACCCACCTGCCTCACGTGGCTGGGAATTCTTTCCGTGGGGAGGCGGCGGGCACAGACTGGCAAACAACCCTAAAATAGGGCACACGGACGAGCAGCGGGGCAGAGATAGCAGAAAACCCCCTGTCAGTCAGGACTTCACGTATAAAGCCTACATGCTCTGGTCCAGTGGGAATGTTTAACCCTTTCCATACCTCCAGTTCTGCAGGGAAATTCATACTTTGCTTTTTTTTCCAGCAAATTCTCTAAAGGCATCCTGATACCACCCCCCATTCCAAGCCGCTCTCACCATCCCTGCGGAGCTGCTCGTTTTTCCCATTCCCCAAAGCTTCTCCCCCACTGCTTGCAGGCAGGGTTTTTCCAGGTCCTGAGTTTGCAATCCACCCCTTTATCCTTGGGCTTTAACAACCTGCTGAACCCAAGGTTTTGTTCAGAGTCAGCAGGAGACAAATTAATCTACTGGGGATGATCTATGTAGGTGTGACAAGATTTATGGCACTGAGACTGTGGCCAGACCATGGAGCACGTCCCCACAGGGTCACAGGAGACTCCTGCAAGGAGCAGAGTGTTCCCAGGGAAGCAAACACCTCAGAACTGGAATGAATTTCCAGGAGAGAAGGAGGTAAGACAGAGAGGAGCAGAGAATCAGACATGGAATTCAAAAATTAAGAGGCAGCACCATGGTTTGGGATGTGCTCCAAGGCAGTGTCCTGGCATGCTCCAGGTTACAGAAGCCTCTGCTGGAATCAATGCCCAAATCTCACCTCTCACTGCCCAGGAAACAGGCTCAGGAAAAACTGTGGCACGCACTTTAATCAGCAACAGAGTCCTGGATAAGTGCTGCCCACTGCCACGGCCCTGGGCACAGCCTGAGCCTCAGTGCAGCTGCTGGCAGCCCTGGCAGGCTCCAGGGAAGGGATGATGCCATTCCCAGACAGGCACAGACTGGGAGGCCAAGCGTTGCTGTTCCTTCACTCAGAATGCAAGAACAGAAAGGAGGTCAGCAGGCAGGACACCCCAAAGGTGGAGAGCACCACCCTCCAGTCCCTCCTCCCAGGACGGTTCTGATGGATGGTTCTGCACGAGCAGAGCTGATTTTTAATGAAAAACCAGAAACTCTTTGAGCCCAAGGCTGCAGTGCTCTCCCCCAGGTTAAGTGCAAGTGATGCAGCACTCGGGGAAAAAGGAAAGATGTTCACACCCCACTTCCCGGGGGCCCCAGGCAGAGGCACGTTTCAGCTTTTGCATCAAAACTGAGTCAAAAATGGGCCCCATGTGCAGCAAAGCAGTGATTATAACGTCAGATCAAGCCCAGGCACACACAGCTTTAAGCTATTCTTCCTGAGTGTCCTACATAACAAACCCAAACAAATTAAGGAATGAGTAATGAAAAGGTAGGAGGTGGCAAGGCTTGTTTTGGTTCAGGAAAGGATTCCCATCCCTTGCTTGGAATCTAAATTAGATTCAATTTAGATTAGAGTGAGGCAAGGCCAAATTCCCTTGATGAATGAGTTGCTGCAGTAAATCACTCATATTTTGCAGCCATTCTTTGATAAATGTATTTTTCATTTCCTGCTTCTACTTTTGTTTCTGATCTCGCCAGCCCCACGCCACGGCCCTGTTCCTCTGGGTTAGGATATCCCTCATTATCTCCCTCAGAAAAGGAAGAACTAATTTGTTGTCTGATAGGGAGAGAACGTGTTCCTGGCCTGATAAGTGGATTATCTCCATAAACAAGCCCTGTAATGCAACAAACCCCACACACTCCCAAAACCAAAGGAATTAATCTCAGCCGGCAATGTGACATCTGAAAGTGAAAGCTCCCTCTCCCGCACAGCACACCCAGTGCTAAAGCACAAATCCAGGGAAGATGCGCAGGAGGAAATCCATATTCCTGCTTGCCGTGACTGCAGATGGATCTGTGTCCTCCTTGCAGCCTTTGTAGGGTCACAGCACTCACGTGTGGTTTCTCTTCAATATGAAGAGTGTTGAACATTCTGGAAACAGAAAAAAAGAAATGATGCCAGGAGTGCAGCACAAGAACAGCCCAAAAAAGGGTGAGAATAGGGGAAGTGGAGTCATCTACCCCCAGGAACTGGGCAATCCTCAACCTTTATCCATTTGTTGCAGTCTGGACTTGGGATTTTTACTCTCCTGGCACTCCCCATCCCACAGATTATCACTGGAGATATCAGTGATATCAGCTGTGATATCCAGTCGCTCTCGGGAGGAACCAACACCGTACAAGAGGAATCAACAACGTACAACAACCTAAAATAGACACTGGGCTCAAACTTCAGCCTCTGACTCAGCCCCACGAGGAAGCCAAGCAGGTGGAAATGAGATGCTGACCCAGAGCCCTGGCCCTGGCAGGCCTTTGTGTGCCACCTGCTGCAGCAGCAAAGGGACTCATTCATTTAACAGTTGCCAAGGGCTCGTTTACAGCTCGTCCTTCCCGGCTGGCGGGGTTTGTGTGAACCAAAAGGCCTTTGCTGACACATCCTGCAGGAGGCTGGAGAGCTGGAAAGCCTCTGGCTCCCAATTTTAATCCACAATCAAGCGCCTGAGGTAGCTGAGATGATTTGGAGTAAGCCAGGAACTTCTCCAGGGGTAATATCTCTCCCTGATGGATCCAAATGAAACTGCTTTATTGCCTTGGTCCAGCTTCCTTTGGAACCATCCTAATTCCTGCCTCTTCCTCAGAGAACCCAGTTTCACAAAGGGCAGCTGCAGGAACACGAAGCTTTCATTTTTAGTGCTTACCTTGTGCTTAAACATTCCCCCTTAGGCAGACTCAGCCCATTAATCATCCTGATGAGAAGGAATACACAGAATTACTTCTCAGAGTACAAGACAATTCCCACAGGACCGGTAATTTATTAAGACTGATTTTCTTTATGATGCAATTTTCCTTTTCTGAACTTTGCAAGGCTGTTTCGCTACTGTATTTCAGCCTTTGTTTCCTGCTAGCACAGCATATAATTCCTCCTTTCTGCTGTTTGGTTCCACATGCATTCATTTGGTGATAAAATTATGCTCATTTTGTGGTATCACTTCAGTAGCTGTATAATAGAATTTAGGGTGATACTGCAAGACAGCAAGATTTGAATGCAATGCTGATTTTGTGCAATAACCTGGTAAAACCAGACATTGTTCCAAGGAGCTGTTCTCTTGAATGGATGCCCAGAAACTTCTGAAATTATTAATCTTAAAATGTATTATGTTAAAGAGCAATCTGCTTCCAAATGATGCAGCAGCCTAAACTCCTTCATGTCGGGAATCCAGTGCCAAGCAGAGTGAATTTTCAGGGTTCTGAAACAGCTAAAAACAAAGCATTATTCTGTGCACATGAAATACCAAAGTAGCTGACTTCATTTCCAAGGAAGAAAACACTAACTCATGTATTTTAATTTGCTGTGATTACAGTTTTCGTAGGAGAGGGGAATAATGCACATTTTAGATCTTTTTTAGTCAGCCCACTGCGCTCCCTGTGCTGCCTGCCCAGGCTGCACTGCAATTTAAAACAACCACAAGGAGATAAAGATGGAGTTCATTATTGCTAAAAAGCACATGGTTCACGTCCAATTAAACCCCAGTAAGTAACTAAACTATGCACATTCCCGAATTTAAATGGATGCTGGCACCAAGCAGGATGAAAACTCCAGCACTGCCACCCTCACCCCACAGCAGCTCACCAGGAGCACGGCCGTCTCCATGGCTGGAATCAGCATCCCAAAACGCTGCACATCCCCTCTTCCAAGAGTTTCCCGAGCTCTCCCAGCCCATCCCATCCCCACATTTAAAAGGGATGAGCCCACCTAGACAGAACCAACTGCAAGAGAGATGTTGGATGTGCCCGGGAGGCAGCGGGGCTGCTGCCAGCCCTGCAGCCCCATCCCCGCCAGCACCCGGCTGCCTCTGCCCTGCCCTGGCCCCTCTCGCTGGGGGTGGTGATGCTGAGACACCCCCAGCACCCTCACCCTGCCCTGGGAGGTGTCTGCAATCAGAGTCTCACAATATTAAGCAGAATTGACTTCCAAGCATGAAGGTTGAACGCTTTGCATGGCCCCGATGCTTGTGCTGCAAGGAGAAGCAAACCAAGCAGCAAGGAGAAGGTAACAAGCCCATTTAACAGGGTGGCTCAGTTATCCCTTGCTTTTCCCATTATCCCCTGCTTTTCCCATTATCCCCTGCTTTTTCCATTATCCCCCTGCTTTTTCCATACTTGCCCAGGGTTATCAAGAACACAAGCATATGCTGCGCCTCGTGGTCCTTCACCTCATTAAGCTCTCCTCTAACTTAATTCGCTTTGACTCCTCTCTTCCGCTTCCAAAAACATGGAGCACATGGCAGGAACAGCCTCTGGCACATTGGGAACCGCTCGGGTCAGACCCACCACCAAAAGGATTCCACTTGTTTTCCAAGCTGAAGGAGGGCAGGTTTAGTTTGGATATTCGAGAAGGAATTCCTCCCTGTGAGGGCGGGGAGGCCCTGGCACAGGTTGCCCAGAGAAGCTGTGGCTGCCCCATCCCTGGAAGTGTCCAAGGCCAGGTTGGATGGGGCTTGGAGCACCCTGGGATAGTGGAAGGTGTCCCTGCCCATGGCAGGGGGTGGGAGGAGATGATTTTTAAGGTCCCTTCCAACCCAAAGCAGTCTGGGATTCTGTTTTGGCTTGTAACTCCCAGCAGAGTCACTTACTCATCACTAAACTTCTCGTTCTGAGATGGATTTGGTGACACACACTTCATTCATCCTTAGCTTTTCCACAAATCATCTCACCCCAGATGCATTCAGAATATTTGACTCTTGAAGCAAAACTTGAAGGGATTTGTGAGATCCTCTTTGAGTAACAGCATTAGCAGCAACTATTTCTGCAGCAAATCAGTGTGACCAGCACAAGCTCAATTCCCAGCAAAACGTGTTCCCAGGAAGCCCGAGGACCACGCATGCTCCCATCTGGGACTGGCTCAGACATGCCTGAGCCAAATCAGAGCTTGTTTTAATATTTAAATGATGTCATCTGGACTCATCCCTATGCATTTGTTCCCAAGGACAGGAGTCAGCTGCCTGCTCTAGAAGCAGGTCTCTGCTGTGAAGTGCTCTCCCTTTATCCAGGCAGAGGACAGGCTCCCTCCACGGGGTGATTATCATCTCATCTCTGCCTGGCACGGATGAGGAACTGCTGTCTGGAGGTGCTGCTTTCTTCCTCTCGGCTGCAAAGACAACCTGAGTGATGAGTGCGGCCTCAGAGTTAAATTAGATGAGCTGCATCCCAGCCCAGGCAATTTTGGAGTAATGTTTCGCAGCCATTTAGCAAATTAAGCAGGCAAGGGACACACAGATCGAGCAAGCACAAAGCTCGGGTCTCCTCCTCTTGCTGGGACCCTCCTGCTGAGGGTCACACGTGGAGCTGGCACAATTCTCAGCTGGGTGGTCCTGTCCGGGTCCCTGCCTCCCCATGGCTCACTTTCTCCACCTGCAGAGTGCAGATGATGCTCCCAACCTCCTTTGCCAACCCCTCTTCGATCTCCTGGTGAAAAGAACCCCAACCCAACCCAGGTTCTCACTAACTGAGGGCATTTTACCAATGCTTTTACCCATGATAATAAAAAGCCCCAGTCCTGCAACCTTCCCCGAGCTGAGCACAGTAAAAACAGATACCACAGACGTGACTTACGAAACAAAGAGCTGCAGGGAGAAGTCTAAACCCAGCTAACCTTTCCTATTTAACATTTCAGAGCTGCTCAACGCTAATGCTTCGCTAAAACAAGGCAAGGAAACGCTGAAGCACATCTTGCATCTAAAAATTTTGCATTCCTTGTGGGTAGGAGAGCTTTACAAAACATTATCCATGCCATACTGAGCCATCTCCAAAGCCAGAAGGACTGAAAATTAGGGAATTCATTGCCAGCCAAGCCCCAAGCCTGTAACTTTCTGTATTTCTTAACTGACTTTATTCCAGTGTGCATGGAGCGGGTGGTTGGACTGGTTCTCAGCAGCAGGCAAACAATACCCGGTGTAAATCACAGTCCAGGGCATTTTCCCAGGAGGAAAGTAGGTGAAAGGTGAGGTTGGATTTCCCTACAGCACTGAGGGCCCCAAGGTTGAAAGCCTGAGGTGAAACTGTGCCCACGGATGGGGACAAGCTCGGGTTGGCAAAGCTGGGAGGCTCTGACCAGGCTGCAGAGGCTCCTTCCTCTCTTCACAGCCACAGCAAACATCTGGCTGGGGCACCTCTGCCGCCTTCCAAGGGACTGGGAGGGAACTGGCATTCCAAGGGAAGGGCATTCCAAGCGAATGTCAGCATTAATGCCTTCAGCCTTGCATGTACAGACCTACTAAACCTAAAACTTCCTCCTTCCCCACGTGCCAGGGGAGTTGTTTCACGGGGATTTCTGCACCGTGGCACAAGTCAGAGTGTGCGATGTCAGGGTGCACAGCCAGAATGTTTGGCCTGTCAGGAACAGGAGGGGATCTGCGCTGTGCATTTCTTGTGCTCCCGTTGCAAGGGCCCAACCCCACCAGCATTTCCTCCACGTCTGCATTTTACCTCTCAAACTGCTCACGTCCCACTGACCCGGCCCAGACTGCGGGGCCCTGAGTGGGGAACAGGATTCCAGGTACAAAGGATGCTCTGGGACCACTGGCAGTGGTTTCATGACAAACATGAAACGAGTTTTTCTCCACCCAAAGCCTTTTCTGCACAGAGCAGGCTGTGAGTGCAGGTGACATTTCACGCCGAGCTGTGCAGCAGACCCGTGTGATTTTCAAATTCCACAGGCCAAATGCTGTTTGCAGCCTCGGATCGCAGCTCAGACATCCCAGTTGTGCAACACCCTGAACTATTTCGAGGCCATCTTCCCTGACCCCAGGAGCCTTCTCTGAATTTTACTCAAGAGCACAAACGCGACCATTGCATTGCTGATGGCAGGGGGTGGAATTTCTAAGAGGGCAGGATTTCTAAGAGGGTAGGATTTCAGGAGGAAATACAAACGAAAAATAAAATACGTACAGGTTCCCTGAAATACCTCAGAAGGGACGAGGAGCTGAGTGGAGATTGTTTTCCTTCCTTTTGAAGCAGCCAACAGAATTCCACTGTGATGATGTTGCATGCAAATGGGGAAAATAAAAAAAAAAAAAAGGAAAATGAAGGAAGAGGGGGAATGAACCTTCTCTTTAAACGCTTCAGCAGATGCCTCGCACTCTCCCTGCTCCGGGAGCAGCTCTACACAATCCACCCACTTTTCTGGGCAGGCAAAGTGCAAAAATAGCTTTGAACCAGCCATTTTCAAATGGCCACCTCCTCCTTCCCCCGAGCTCACGGTTCCCGACATCCTTCCCAGCTCCCGGCTGTGCGACTTTGCTCCCTGCCCACTGCCAGGGATGGGCCTGTGAGCCACGAGCCACCCCCGTGGCAGCCCCAGCCTCTGCCTGGCCCTGCCGGGAGCTGTTGCAAGGGGTGAGCCAGGATTTTGGCATTCCCAGGCGAAACCCCGGGCCCCCCGTGCCCTCCCGAGGCGGCACGCTCGGCCGGCGCGGCTCGGGGCGACGCGGCGGGGCTGGAAGGGGATCGTGCTGGGGTGACCCACATCCAACCTCCTGACTCAGGGGTGATCCCTTTCCAGGTCAGCCAGCTGGTAAACATCTGGCACCTCAGCCACCTGCCCAGGAGGATTATCTCGCCAGGCTACACCTCGTCCTGCTCTAGCGGTCACATTGCTGCCGTGACCTGCTTTTTGTCATTAAAAAAAAAACCAAACAACTCCAAAAAAAGCCACAGAACCCAAATTTTCTAAGCAAATCTTGTTCAGGAAATTTGCCAAAGATTGCTTTGGTTTCACGTGAAGTTGGGAAATAACTCTTGCCCACTCAAAGTGGTAAATAATGGGCATGACCCTTCCAGAGGTTGGATATGGAAACTGTGCTGACCACACACGGCTGTTCCCGGACAGCACCACGGGGCTTGGAGCAACCTGGGCCAGTGGGAGGTGTCCCTGCACGTGGCAGGGGTGGAATGGGATGAGCTTTAAGGTCCCTTCCAACCCAAACCATCCCAGGATTCCGTGATGCTGTGATTGCTTAGAACATAACACGCATTCCAGGAGTTTTACAGGCCTGGCTACTTCCTCTCCTGGGTTTGCAGAGGTGCTTTGGGGTCACATCTCTGCATCACAACCCATTTTCTCTTCCTGTGTGTCCAGCTTCGGCCTCACAGGAGCTCAGCCTCACATCCCTCTTTTAATCATCCCATTTTCCTGATTGCATCCCGAAGAATTGTTGCCTCTGCTGCTCTCCAGCCTGTGATGCCTGCCAGGAATGAGGCTGGGTGTGTTTCAGAGGAGCAGATTCTGACTACAAACCACAGCTTGGCTCTGGGAGTTCCTAAACCAGCACATCAGATAACATTTTAAAAGGAAAAATGTATTTTTTTTTTTTGCCTGAGAATGATCAAAGCATCAAGACAGCAGCTCTGTGAAAGAGCAGAATTTACAAACTCCTACAAATTAAGATTGCAACTGAAATGTTGGGAATATCACCACGTTTAGGGAAAGAAGTTATGCTGTGTTTCTGCACCAAATCCCAGTCCTGACTGTTCCTGACAGCCCCAGGAAGTTACAAAGAGGAAAATCGATTTTCTTCACTGTTATTTATATCAATACAGGTCCAGTAATGGTTCATTTTAGTAGCATGAGGAAGCAGGAAGATAAAATATGAAGAAGAGTAAGATAGTCCTGGGTGCTGTGACTGGCTCGTGGATTGTTGTCTACCTGAGACAGAAAATGTCAGCAGAAAATCTTTAACAAGAAATGTGCAAATTCTTATTTTTGAACTTCCTTTGGGCAGGCAGCAGCGAGCCCAGTACACCCTGATAGATAAATTAAAGACAGCCACGGCTTTTTGATGACCCACATGAAAATGTTTCGAATGAGCAGCTTTCCACATCAAAAAGTGACCAATATTGTTGAAATCCGAGGAGAAATTCAGCAAAGACAGACTACAAATAAAAAGACCAATCACTTCTCCCAGGATTAACCAGCTCTTCTTCAGGTGATGGGGAGAAATAAAGGATATATTGAAATATAAGGGTATGAAATGATAAATCTCATCTGTGTGATGTCTTTGTGGATGTACAAACCTCACCTCAGCAGTGTATCAGCTTCAAAAGGCTGAGGGGAGGCCAAAAAAATCAAAATCTTGCCCTGGAATGACCCAAAGCTGTGGTGGCTGTGCCAGGTCTGCAGGGACATCAGGTCAGCATGGCATCTATAATGAGGTTATAACACAGCTCATCATTTAAAATGCCAGCCCGAAGGCTGGGAATTCAGCCCTTTGCTCCTCATCCTTTCCTGCTCAGCTTTGATTAACAAAAAGGAAGAATCAGAAGGAAAAAAAAGCACAGAAATTCAGCTTTTCATGAACTCCACGAGCACCACCTAAAGCAGAACGTGCAATTCCCACTCGCAGGAGGTGAATGCTCAGACAAGGAGTGGTTTACAGCCAGTGCCTAAATTACCACTGTCCAAACACCACTTAAGCTTTGTCTTCATTTGGCTCCTGGGAGCTTTGTACCGGTGCTTGGCTCATCATTTGCAGCCTGGGAATTACGGTTTGACATCTCTGGGTTAAATTAAGAAGAAAACCAGGTAAGATTTAGCATTTAGCACTCGGCTGAAAGGGGAATTTCTCCTCTCCACTGGGTAAAGAAACAAGGACTCCTCAAAACTTCCCTCCTGGCTATGGGATGGACCCAGAATAAATCCTCAGCCCTTTCCACTTCTCTGCCCCTGGAGAGCTCAGGCTCTGTTTTACCCTTGGAACAAACAAACAAACCCCAAACAGAAACAAACACACAAACCATTTCTCTATGGAATTACAGATTCCCAGGATGGTTTGGATGGGAAGGGACCTTAAAGCTCATCCATCCCACCCCCTGCCATGGGCAGGGACACCTTCCACTATCCCAGGGTGCTCCAAAGCACCCTTGTCCTGTTGCTCCAGGGTCTTGCAGAAATTCCCTCGTAGGCTCACTCTAGGTACTGGAAGGCCACAATGAGGTCACCCCTGGTCTCTTCTCCAGGCTGAACAATCCCAATTTTCTCAGCCTTTCCTCCCAGCAGAGCTGCTCCATCCCTCTGACCACCTCGGTGCCTCCTCTGGATTCTCTCCCACCGCTCCATGTCCCTCCTGTGCTGGGGCAGAGCTCCAGGGGAGGTGGCAGGGACCTTCTGGGACACCAAGGCGGGTACACGCTCCGTTCTGTGGAATTTAAGGAATTTTTCGGGAATTACAGAGGGAATCGCGGAGCGCAGAGGGCCGTGCGCCCTCTCCCGGCCTGCCCTGGGAGTGCAGTCCTAGCGCACCACCCCCGGGAAAAGCAAATTTAAGCGAATTTAAACAAATTTTAGTATCGATTCACAGCCCTCTCTGCGGCTTCAGCTCCTTCCGCTGCTCATGCTCTTCCTGCTTCATCCAAGACGGGGGGAATGTAAATAACACAGCAAAACTCACCGGGAAAAGGCATTGCCTTCCCCTTCCTCCAAAATCCTCCACAAACATCCACACTTTTACTTCAAAACCTGAAGGAATTTGACAATCTGAGCACTGGGATCAGCCTCTACCAGTTGAGAAATGTGGCATCCCCATGCTAAATAACAGCAGAACATTCTCCTGCATATCTTTTTTCAGGCTTGCAACTTGACATGGGAACTTAATAGGATCCAAATAGGTCTTAATTCTGCTGATAAAATGTGAGACATAATAATTCAGAAAGGGCATATTATTTTTCTAGACTGATATTCAGAAACCAGCACAACACAAACTCATTTTACCCCTTCAGCAGGGCCCGGCTGCGACTGTTGTGACACACGAGAGCAGCACACGTGACAATTCCAGCCCTCCGGAATGTTCCTCCCAGGACGTGCCACGTCTTGCCAGGCCGGGGCTCGGTGTTTCCCTGGCAGGGTTTGATTGTGCCCCAGCCCTGGGCCAGAGCTGCAGCTCAGGTTCACATCTGGGTTCTGTTTCTGGGACCTTTCCAGCAGAGCCAAGTGAGAAAAACAGATTTTGTCAGTGGCAAGTGAGTCCTGTTAACAAGGATGATTCCAGCTGCCCAACCACGTTGTGCTCGTCCATGAAAAAATAAAAGATTTGTCTTCTTACAGCGTTCTCATCCTTTTTTGTAATTTACAGGAAAAAAAAGCCCTTCAGCTGACAAAGTCAGCGAAATTTTGGCCACAGAATTTTGGCCACAGAATTTTGACATCAGCTTTGAACTCGGCAGCTCAACACCGGCGCTTTGCCAGCGGCAAACCCAGCCCGATCCTCTGCAAACACCGGGCCATGGAACTGTCCCCAGAGCTCTCCCGGCTCCATTCCTTCATCCTTCAGATGTGTCAGTGTGAATATCCCACGTGGAGCGGGGCTTGTTGCCAAACACTTCCCTCATTTGCATTTCTAACAGTCATTCCCAGGCAAAAGTCATCACGATTTATAGAAGGCAAATGCAAAAAGTGCCCAAATGACCCAGATAAACGTCCTGAGTCACAAACCATTACTAAAAAGTACACGCTGGTTGCTTCTGTGGATCTGTGAATTGCAGGATACACATTCTTGTTTTCCATCCACCACTGGATCAGAGATCTCAGCTCCCAGTTAGAACCTGTAAAAAACCAGGGGGAATTATCCTGGTTTTCACGTTTTGCAGCCCACTGGCTTCACCCACAGAGCTGATGTCATTCCTGGAAGGCATTTCCCCATCTCCAAGTCCATTTCCTTTCTCATATCCCCCCACTTCCAGGCTCAGCAGTCCAGCTGGATGTCAAAGATGTGCTTCTCCATCCTCCTGCTCTGGATCTTTCCAGAGGATCTCAGCCCTGGGTATCAGACAGGCAGATTCTCTGGATACAGCCAATATATCCCTGCTCTTGCACACACGGTGAAACCCCCAGCACTTTAGACATAGGAAAAGGTTGATATTCCAGCCCCAGGACACAGCCCAGCTCTCAGAACACCAAGCAGCAGAAACTGAACACGAAACCTTTCCAGATCCACTCCTGCATCTTGCGCAACGTTCCGGGATTAAAGAACGCCATGGAAAAAGACCAACACACATAAACTGAGACGTGGCAACAGCTCAAGGAGGTCTGACGCTCAAATTGCTGGGAACCTGATGTGAACATAAATCATTCATGCTCCTGTCGAGGTAGTAAATGATGTTTCTTGGTTTTTCCCCTCCATTAACAGCTCCTATCTCCGATTTGATAAAGCCAACATTGGTTATCTCCATTTACACGTCATATCTCTCACCACAGTTTGACTCATTTACTGATAGCACCTCACAGTATCTCAGTGATCCAATCTGGATTATGGATTCTATAATGTTAAAGACCAGCTGCTGAGATGCTGTTGGTCAGCGAGGCCAGATGGATGAAAGAAAAGCCTTTCCCCCAAAAAATGTTAAACTACAGAAGATCATTCACCGTGTTCCACTCAGCTTTTCATCAGTTAAATCTCAGAGGTGAAGAAGTCAACTTTGCTTCCGAGTGATGAGACAAGCCAGGTATCAAAACGTCATAAATCTCATTATCACTCCTGTCTGGAAGCTGGTAATTGGTGCAAGACAAACAAAGTAAATGAGCTGTTCAGGTAAGTGCTCTGCTGAAAAGGCACCAGGAAGTGCTTTCCCCACCTCGGCATGAAGGTGAAAAACGCCAGAAATGCAAGAATTAAGAGTGAAGTCCAAGCCACGAAGCTTCAAACAAGCACCACTCCACTAAATCCCTGTTAGAGCCCAAATGGGGCAGGGATTTCACTTGGAGGGACTTCAGGGATTTCACTTCAGGACTTCATCACCTGGCCAGGGGCAGACAAAAGGAGCAGAGCCCTCCTCTACCCCGGGACAGCCGGAACCCCGAGGGGAGCTGGAAAGAGTGGGAAGGAAACTCCTCGCTCCCAGCAAGGTGAACGATTCCCCTGTTCCCTACCTGTGAGCAAACACTACAAAGGAGTAATTAGAACATATCTGACCTGAAACCCACATGCCCATTACTGTGGTATTTTTCCACCTACTCCAGGTGAAACAGAAGATGGGCTGGACCTGGAAGGGGAGGGGTGGAGTGGCAGCACGGGATGCTGATTTATAAAGCAGCAGCAAACTGAGCTCTTTCTCCACAGGCTTGGGACAGGGGACTCGTCCTGCCTGAAGGATGCCGAGGTGGGAGCAGCATTCCAGCTAACGCCTGCTGGCCAGAGGAGAGGGAGCCACCACCTCGGGGAGCTTGGGCACTCCAGGACTGATCTGAGCCACCACAGTGCCTGGCTGGGCTTGGGCTTTTCATCCAGAGACTTGGGCTTTTCATCCAGAGACTTTGGCTTGGCTGTTTCCCTCCCTCAGGAAAGGAATAAACTCAGCAGGATGGTCAAGGTGAGTGCTCAAGGCATTGCACCCACTGCATTTGTGTTTCTTCTTAAGAACAAGCATTAATTTAAGTTTTAGCATGTAAATGTGTACTATAAAAACAGGTTAAGTGAAAAATTGAATTAATACCAGACACTGTTGGGCATGATCGGTTTGGATTGGGAAGAATTCTAGGACTGGCTGGTTTTATAAGGCAGAGTTTTGTGAACATTTTCCAAGAATCTGAGCCAAAATCTGAGATTTTATGAAACTGTGTAGGTTAACATAGGTCATGCATACAAGTGAGCAATAGATTTTACTAACTTCATAAATTTTATTTATTATTCTCTTCCATCTGCTGAGTTCTCCCAGTAGATAGCTATTTCCCCTCTCTCCTGGTTTCTCTGCTCCATAGAGATTTGAAAAGCCAAACAGATTTTTGGGTGGGATAGTTAATGAGAGGAGGAGGAGGAGGAGAAGGAGGAAGGTGAAGACAAAAATCCCAATAAATCAAACAGATTGTGAACCTTCAGCAAAAAAAACCCCCAGAACTTCTTGTACCAGGCATGTCCTTTCTCTGGGATGTGCATCACCGAGGAAACTCCAGTGCTTAGGAAAAGGATTTCAGCCTCCCAAGTCCTCAAAGTGCTCAGCAGCTCTTTGCTTTTCCCCTCAACAAGAGACAACATTGAGATTTAAACACTCCCTTTAGTGAAAGGGCAGCTGGGGATAAGATGCCAGTTTGGAGTTCAGAGTATTAAGTCATAAGATATCCCAATTATTATTGTTTTTTCTGGTTGTTCCCATTATTTGAGCCCTCTGTGTGCCATGGAGGTCTCCACTCCTCGTTCCTGTGGGAGATCACAGGAGGCCACCTTGGTGCTCGTGGCACTGCCAGCTCTGCTGTCCCACCAGGGTGACTCTCTGGGGTTTAATCCCTGAGGAAGCCTCCGAAATGGGGTCAGCCAACAGCCCTTCCAAGGCATGGCACGTGGTTTCCAGGATAATTAGGAGCTGGAACGTTACGATTACAGGAGCTGGAAAATCAGCGGCGCGGGGAGTTTGTCCTCCAGGCTCCGGAGTGAACCGAGGGTTTGGAAACAGCACAGCCCCCAAATCGTCCCTGAAAGCAAAATATGGTCCAGGTTTAGCAGCCTCCTCGGGGCAACAGCTGCCTGTGCCTGAGAATGGGCAAAAATGAGGGAAGGTTTGGTAAATCCCCACCTGTTCCGAGCTCTGTGCGAGCAGAAACAGAGCAGCTCCTCCTCGCCTTCCAGTCTGGTGCTTGCCTCCATTCCTCGCCTTCATTGAGTGCAAATGTGCAAATATAAAGATGTAAATGTTAATTTTAATTAAAAAAATTAAGTCCTGAAGTTATGCGCCTGAAAAGCTCCAGGAACAAGCAAGTCCTCAATGGATAATTTTCCTCTCCCCTTTCCTTTTACGAATCTTTTGCTTTTCCACTGATCTCTTCTTGGAGCTGAGAAATAAATTGATAATTTTCACTAGCAATGCTGAGGTCCTGGGTAGTATTTTCCTTGGTTTAGGACCATAAACTGCTGGAAGTGTTGCACATCTCTAAAGGAATTGCTGTGATTTGCCTCTGATAAAGACCTGACCACAATCACAGTAACACACACTGAGGGATGTCAGAATAAGACAGGAAAAAACACCTTAAGTTGCCAGGAGAAAGGGGCAGTAGCAATTTGTAGGTTGTCTAAAAAAAAGTAGATCTGTCATAGTTTGACTTTTTTGTGGTCTTTTCCAGAAAAAGTCCGACGTTTACTCGGTTGAGATCTATGGGACAAAAGATCTGCAAAAAACAGAGCTTGAAGATGAAGAGGAGAAGCACAAAGACTTGAAAGGCAACAAGAAAAAGAAGAAGACAGAAGATCTTAAGAAAGAATTGGACCTGGTGAGTGTTGCTGAGCTTCCTTTAAACATTCCATGAAATCCAGGGAATGACCATTGTAATGTCCTGCTCTGAAAATCCTGGCACAGGGAAGGATTTGCCTCCCCACACTCCTGGAGTGTGCAGAAAACTTTTGTGCAAGATTAATACCCAAAATGAGAGAATGATCCTGGTTTAATTAAGCCAGCAATGGTACAGAACATTATCTCCCCCAAAGGAGTTATTCCCCAGAGGGAATCACTGCCACCCGTATTTCCTGATGCCCCTGGCACAGCCAGCCAGGAACCAGAGGGAAAGGCAGGACCATGGCATTGTGCTCCAGAGATTCCAAGCAGATCTGAGCATTTCTCAGCTTTAAACACGGGGGGTTTTTACCCAAATCAACCACCCTGACCTTCAAGAAACCTGTGTTTTCCTCCTGGCTTGCTGCTGACCTGCTGGCTGCTCTTGGAAATGTTGCTTCCTCTCCCCACATTCCGGTTTCCCAATCTGGAACATGAGGGTAATTATACTGACCTCTTTTCGGGATTGCTGGGAGAGCAGCTCAGAGGAGAGGCTATTTACAGGCTGGATGGCATTTCAAAGCTAAAGGAACCCCAAAATAAGCTCTGATTCCATGATTCTGTAACCAATTCACCCCTCATGTTCCCAAGATGTGTCCAGTGGCAGGTAAACGTTTCTCAGTCCATTTACCCTGTGCCAGCAGGGGATGTAACTTCCCTCTCCTGTTTCCAAAGAGGAACCAAAGCCCAGAGCAGCGCATTGACTCACCCAGGTACCCATGAATCACTCTGAGAAAACAACTGTGAGATCTCTCAAATTCTTGGCTTCTAAATCTCAGTCCAGCACAAGATATAATTAGGTCAGCGATACCACAGAGGTGTCACTGCAGGCAAAGGAGAAGAGCCCTGAGATTTCCCTCTCCCACACCCTTTTTGAACCGTGGTTGGAACCTGTTGCCTCTTTCCACCGGGCTGTGGAGGATCATTTCACATCCCCTGCCTCGGCAATCGAGGGCAGAGGTTGTTGTCACACATATTCTGCCTGAGCCCTGCAGCAGGCAAAGAGAAATTATTCACCTCAAAGAGGCACAAACACCCGTGGCAAGCAGCACCAACACGAACACACCACCCTGTTCTTGTGACAGATTTGCTGGAGGAGGGAGCTATTTACAAAAGCACTCTGCAAAGCAAAAGGAAAAAAATATCTTCCAGTGGAAGATATTTTGCTGATCAATATGCAGATTTGTCTGTTAATGACAGTGGGATGCCCTACGAGCAACTGGATCCATGGTTGCGGGCAGTTTGAGCATTCTCCAGATCTTGAAATGAAAATTTCAACAGTCTGACACTCTGCTCACCATAATTATCTCTTTCTCTTGGAATGCAGGATGACCACAGGCTCAGCACCTCTGAACTGGAGAAGAAGTACGGCACCAGCATCGACAAAGTAAGTCCACGGGGCATCATTAAGGAACTGCCTGAATCAGTTGCCTCTGGCCTCCCCAGGGCTTCCCAGGAGCAGGAATTACATTAATAGGGGGGTGTGTGGGTGCCTGCACCGGTGCTCCCAGTAAAGCCTAAAGCAGCAACCCAACGTGCAGCGCTGACCTGGATTTGGAGCGGAGTTTCTCTCGAGTCTGAAGAAGGCTGATCTACTGCTTTGAAATCAAAAATCCCCCCACAAAATGTGGCCTCAGGGTTTGCACCAGGACCTCAGCTTTTCTAAAGCTTTTAGCTGATATTTTGATTTCAGCGCAATTCATTTTTCACTGGCAGTAACAATTGATGGTAGAAGACTCCATGGGATGAGCCGATTTTGAAGGAAAATCTAGATTTGAGAAACTACACACCTGAGCCCCTTTGGCACCTGACATTTGAATATCAAAGCTTTGAACGTGGCCAAGAGCACAGACAAGAATTTCAAGAACCCCCTGAGCTACAAACACCTTGTGGAGATGCAGAAACAGCAGCAGAAGAACTGATGTCAGTTTTTCCCTGGCTTTCCAAACACTTATTCCAGGAATCCTTGGTTGATAACCAACAGAATGGAAACTCCTGGTGGACATGGCCCCACGTTCAGTGCTCTACTAAAGGAATACCTGTTTCTCCATAGCAGATAATTAATAGCAGCCACTCTGAAACCAGAATGTTTGGAAATGGGACTTGCAGTTTATTGCAGCTCATTTGGGACACAAACATCATTTAGAGAAACAGCAGCACGTGAATTTCGTTCTGAGCTGAGGTAAAAGCCTCTTTTTCTGTGACTTCATCTCAAACATGCAATTTCCTTTTGCAGGGTCTCTCGAGCGCAAGAGCAGCAGAGGTTTTGGCTCGGGATGGCCCCAACTCGCTCACTCCTCCCAAAGCCACCCCCGAAATCGTGAAGTTCCTCAAGCAGATGATAGGAGGGTTTTCCATCCTCTTGTGGATTGGAGCTGTCTTCTCCTGGATTTCCTTTGGCATTCAGCTGGTCCAGGGAGTCGATTCAGCCTTCGACAACGTAAGTAGATGAGTAACCACAAAGTGAGTGTTTTGTCACTGCGACAATCCAAGTGATTTAAATACTACACAGTTACTCAGTAACTACAAGGAGGCCTCTTATTCTCACAGGACTCTCCCTCTCTGCTGCTGAACACTTCTGATAAAAGCTCAAACACCTGACACACCACTTGGGTCTGAAGAGTGCCTGTGCAAAGGTTTTATAACCACTGGGCATAATGACAACATCGAGTACTCTGAGAGCAGCAACAGAGTCTAAAGGACTCCAGGGCCTTTGACTGATTCCCTCATGAGCTACACTCTGCTCATTTTTATATTTGTTTGTTTGTTACATCTAATTTGTTCAGAATCTGAGAAGGATTTTACTCAGATGGGGAAATGGCTATGAAAAGCCCTTTTCATACACACAAAAAACCTCCTTTAATTGATCATTTGCAGGCCAACACTTGAAAGCTCTTTTCTTAAACTGCCTTTTAACCTGGCCAACACCTCCTTTTAAAAGCCTGCTGAAACAATTCTAGCAGAGTAATTGCTGAACGCTTAAATTAACCGGATTATGTCTTTTATTGATCAAGCTCTACCTCGGAGTGGTCCTGGCACTGGTTGTCATCCTCACTGGCATCTTTGCCTACTATCAGGAAGCCAAAAGCACAAACATCATGGCCAGCTTCAGCAAGATGATCCCACAGGTGAGAACCCCCGGCGCCTTTCACCTGGGGCGAAAATCCACCCTAATAACGCGTGGGGGAAGCGCGACAACCCCAGCTCGGGTTCACCCCTTGGCTGGGGGTTCGGAGGGCGGCACGAGGCTGATTTCTGTCACCTTTCTGTCTTTCAGCAAGCTCTTGTCCTGAGGGATGCAGAGAAGAAGGAGCTGCCAGCAGACCAGCTGGTGGTTGGGGACATCGTGGAGATCAAGGGCGGGGACAGGATCCCCGCGGACATTCGCCTCATCTTCTCCCAGGGCTGCAAGGTCAACAGGGCTGGGAGGGGCAGGGGAGAGAGGGAGAACACGGTTTGGAGGCTTTTATTACATAGGAGGAATTTCTGCACAGCCAGTATGGGTTATTAGAGCTTTAATCAGGCATAATCTAATGAAATCAGAGAGCGGAAGCCTTAATGCGATGCTGAGCTCATCTAGGACTGACACCTCCCTCCCTGGACATCCAGAAAGTCCATACCACGTTCTGGCACTGCTCCCTGCCAGGAGAGAGGCAGGTGCACCAACGCAGGACTGGGAGTTTCCACAGACCTGGAGGCAGATCCTCAAAATTGTGGTTTTTTTCAGGCTGCTGCTAAAAATCCCACGAGCAGGCACACAGCACTGGCTGAGCTGAATTCCCACAGAAACAGGTTCTGCCAGTGAGAGCAGCAGCTCAGGGAAAAGGCACTGGGAGATGTTTATGTCACTCATTATTAACTACTCTGCCACCTCACCTTCTGCTGACTTTAACATGGGCCTGTCTCCTTTCGTTAAAGGTGGACAATTCTTCACTCACAGGGGAATCAGAACCGCAGTCCCGCTCCTGTGACTTCACCCACGAGAACCCCCTGGAGACCAGGAACATCGCCTTCTACTCCACCACCTGTGTGGAAGGTGAGCTCATCCCGAAATCGGGCATGGGCTGTTGCTTCTTGTTACACAACCTGCAAAACCCCCACTGTTTCCTCTTTATCTATTTCTCCACTGGCTCAAGCCACTTTTATCATCCTGTGTGCACATCTTTATGTCCTTTTACCCTTTTTTTTGCCAGTTAGTCTTTGAGCCCTACTCAGCAACTTCAGCAGAACTGAAAATTTCTATTTTCTGTGTTATTTATCAGCGTACAGAGACAAGGGCCCCCCAAAAAGGCCACCTGCACCGGTGCTGCCTGGTCCTGCTAGCTCATTTAAACAATTCTGCTCCGAGGAACTTCAGAGAGGTTTAATTGCTCACAATTTTGTCCTGAGCAGACCAAACCAAAGCCTTGGGGGTGGTCACACTTAACAGACCAAAACAAAGCCTTGGGCGTGGTCACACTCAGCATCAACCAGCAGGACATTTGTTCTAGCACCCACCCTTGTTATGGCTGCAACTATCAACGAATTGATTCGAATTTGAATCGGGTACGGTTCTTTCCATCAGCACCCTTTGGAATGCCAGGCTGCAGCTGCCTCTAAGTGCCTGCGTGCCCCGGAGGTGACAGCTTTTGTCTCTGCAGGCACCGCCACCGGCATCGTCATCAACACCGGGGACCGCACCATCATCGGCCGCATCGCCTCGCTGGCCTCGGGCGTGGGCAACGAGAAGACGCCCATCGCCATCGAGATCGAGCACTTCGTGTACCTGGTGGCGGGGGTGGCCGTCTCCATCGGCGTGCTCTTCTTCATCATCTCCGTGTCCATGCGCTACAAGATCCTGGACTCCATCATCTTCCTCATCGGCATCATCGTGGCCAACGTGCCCGAAGGGCTGCTGGCCACGGTCACGGTGAGCGGGTGCTTGGATTCGCTGCTGGCCACTCCAGCTCTGGCCTGAGTAGAGTTTGAATAGGGATGAGGGCTTTTATTCCAAGGATAAACCCCTCGTTTGGGAATTTTGGTGTAACTGAGTCATTAATCTTAAATTCAGTTTGAAATAAGTTCCTTCAAGTACCGCTCTGGCTCGATTGCCAGCGAGTACAATGATGTGACTCATTTCCCCACAAGCTGTTCCCACTTGGAAGTGAGGACATTGTACCCTAAAAGTCACATGAAAACTCCACTTATTAACACATATTTAACACTAAAATCCCTGGCTGTGAAGCAGCACGCCCGCTAAGCACTCTAAAGCACGCCAGCAGCAAAAAACCAGTGCGATAATGAGGAGAATCATTTCAGGATTCATTAAGTTGGTGACCAGCAGCTCCCTGCCCATTGCAGGTTCTTCCATCTCAAACAGCCTCTTGACTGATAAGATTTTTATTTCCATCAGCAGGCCAGCAGGTTCCTCTCAGCAGCAAACCTACTTGAGGAAACAGCAAATGTACTGAGCTACAGCCAGACCTCAAGATTTTAATTTAAAAATTTTTTTGAAAATGCATTGCAGCCAACGAAAAGCAAAAAAAAATTAAAATATTCTCTTAAAAAAACCCAACCAACCAAACACAAAAGACCTATCAGGAGTATGTAAGCTCATTATACTCCTCTGTAAGCACCCCTTGCTCACAGCCGGGCCCCTTTCCTCCTGCCAGGTGAGCCTGTCTCTCACAGCCAAGCGCATGGCCAAGAAGAACTGCTTGGTGAAGAACCTGGAAGCCGTGGAAACCCTCGGTTCCACCTCCATCATCTGCTCCGACAAGACAGGGACCCTCACCCAGAACAGGATGACTGTTGCCCACCTCTGGTTTGACAACCAGATCTACTCGGCCGACACCAGCGAAGATCAAACAAGTAAATGTGGCAAGGGGGAGGTGGGAAGGAGCAGCTCCCTGGATCGAACCTGGGATGGTCACTGGGAATGTCTTTTGATGGATGAACCAGACACATCTTCCTTCCCCACAGCCCTGCAATGGCAAAATCCCTTCTTAGCCATGTAGAAATGTGAAAAAAAAATAATATTTGAACCTCCCTTCACTGGAAATAAGTCTGGAGGAGCCTTTTGCCAACAGTACATTTAGTAGGGAAATAAGCAGAGAAACATCACCCAAAGCCCTTCGCCAGCACCGCTAAATGATGGAGGGAAAATTTGCATCAAAATGTTTTTCTGTAAAAGAACCTGTCAAAAATAAGTCAATTCTGTTTTGTTTTTTTTTCACTCTTAACCTTCTACTTGTATCATGTCATGTGCTAAAGGACAAAATGTGTGTTTTGCTTCTCCCAGCCCAGCCCTTTGATCAAACTTCTCCATCGTGGACAGCGTTATCAAAAATCGTAACTCTCTGCAACCGGGCGGAATTCCGGCCAGGACAGGAAAACCTCCCCATAATGAAGGTACTGCTGACTTCACATCAGCTTATTTCCCTTCCTCTGAAAGAGAAATTTGCTCTGTTTGGCTTTAGCAATCTTTGTTTTACCATCACAGTGGTTTTACTCTGTGCACTCACACCTTTAACACGGGGGAAAAAAACCCCACCCAGCCAAGAGCACAGAATTCCAGAATCATGGAATATCCTGACTGGGAAGGGATCCAAAAGTCCAGCTCCTGGCCCTGCACAGGACAGCCCCAGAAATCCACGTGCCTGAGAGCACTGTCCAAACCCAACTGTGCCTGCCAGGGAAAAGGCAATACAAGTAGCAGGAACAGTAATTACTGCACTATTAATTTAATGTGGCAAAGGTAAACATGCCTTAATTAGTGTCTTTACACATGACTGCTCGAAGGTAGTAAATTCCAGTGACTGGGCTACCAGAACAAATCCCTGATATCTGCTGTTTGCTCCAAGTAATTCGGGTTTGTGCCTCAGCTCACCTGTAAGGACCGGAGTGTGACCCCAAATCTGCCCTACAGCATCAAATGCTCGTTTCCCCTCTTTGCTGTGGCTTACTTCTAACTCCAAGAGCAAACCTGACATCCCAGATTTTCACCGTGATGATTTTCCAGGACAGCTCGAATAGAACAATGCACATTCCCTGTGCAGCGTGTCATGGAATGATGGAATTGCAAAAGTAGAGTTGCCACGAGCTGTTTGTTCCTTTGTGCCCGCAGAGGGTCGTGGTTGGAGACGCCTCCGAAACAGCTCTGCTGAAATTCTCCGAGGTCATTCTGGGGGACGTGATGAGCATTAGAGCACAGAACAGGAAAGTGGCTGAAATTCCTTTCAACTCTACCAACAAATTCCAGGTGTGTTCCATTTTATTTTTGGAAATCATGCCAGATTGTTTCTATCGCTGGGCCTAACGCAACCATGTGTGACCTGGAAGCCTTAATGGGGTAACACAAGGACAGAGGGAATTCAAGTTGTAATAAACACAGTTCAGTGCAACTGATGGAATTTATGATATCCTCACGGAAAAGAACGTTAATTCCATGCAAAACTAGAAGCAAATGAGGACCATTTAATCTCTTCAACCCATCTCCTGTTCGTGGCACAGCTTTCCATCCATGAGACCGACGACCCCGACGACAAACGCTTCCTGCTGGTGATGAAAGGCGCCCCGGAGAGGATCCTGGAGAGGTGCAGCACCATCATGATCAACGGCAAGGAAGAGCCTCTGGACAGCGAGAAGGCAGAAGCTTTCCAAACAGCCTACATGGAGCTGGGGGGCATGGGAGAGAGAGTGCTGGGTGAGTCCTGCTGCGGGGACTGTGCCGGAGAAAACGGGGTGAAATCCATCTGTGAAATCTGGAAAATGGGGTTTAAAGTCTTGGCACATCCAGCATGCCTGGAAAAAGGGTTAAATGCACTGGACTTCTATGGATAAGAGGAAACCCTGATGTTTTATCAAGCTCTCCTCTTTCTCCCACTATTTCCCATCCATCACATCAACCTGATTTTCCTTTCAGGTTTCTGTCACCTGTACCTGCCTGAAAAGGAGTTTCCAGACACCTACCAGTTTGACACAGATTCCATGAACTTCCCAACCTCCAACCTGTGCTTTGTTGGGCTCCTGTCCATGATTGACCCACCCCGTTCCACGGTGCCTGACGCTGTCTCCAAGTGCCGCAGTGCTGGGATCAAGGTAGGGATTTTACAAAGAAAACCACACTGATTCTACTACAGAAAGACTTGTTATAATTATTTTAGGTATTGCTTCAGCTATTTGAAATTTAAGATCTTCCACCACATCCTCATTCATTGTCTTTCTAGCAACAACTACCAAAAATCTAAACATTGGTTAACACCATTCTACAATTGCAACTTAAGGAAACTGCTTGAAGGTCCCCAGAGGCAAAACAGTTTAATTTAAGTGGGAATCAGACTGTAGGAACCGCACAGAACTTTAAAACTGGAAATCCAAATTTGCAAAAGCTCAGATTCTGTCTCATCAGGTCCATTTCTAGAATATAGAACCCACACCTGCTAGAATTACTTGTTTGTAAACAGAGTAAGGTGACAGAGACAATTCCTGAGAAGGCATCAGGACCTGTTATGAATATTTATCCACAGGAATTACCAATCTCAAAACTATCCAAGCTGAACCAGAACCAGCAATTCCCCAAATTTCACTCCCGGGGCACCCGCAAGTGAACTTTCAGCTCTAAGCAGAGGTGAAATTTATCTAAATCAGGGAAAATCATACTTGGAATTACAGATCTCAGATGAGATGAATCCCAAGCCCCGACCCTGATGAAATTTTCCGTAGTCTGAAGGCAGATCTGGCAACTTTTCTTTTAGAAGAGGCTCTGCCTTATCTGTCAGGACACCTCAGTCACAAGGATCCATTTTAAGATGCAATATTCTAACACACCCTCGCCACTGAACAAACCTAATATAGCTCCTTATATAAAGGCTTCTTTATTCTGCATTATTCTAATCTTGCTGCCTGCCACAAGTTCTTCCTTTACAGCCCTGATAAAGCAGCCTTGCTAAGGAGAGGCAGAGCCCAGATGTCGATGCAGAGCTGGGCAATTCCAGCCCATAATCTCCCTTTGTGTGTACACAGCGCTGCTCTGATCCCAAACTGCTTCCTGCTCCTCAACAATAGACACTCCCCCTTATCTCGGCCCAGCCGTTTGTCACTCACCCCGAGTGCCTGTCCCTTGCTCAGGTCATTATGGTCACTGGTGACCACCCCATCACGGCCAAGGCCATCGCCAAGAGCGTGGGCATCATTTCGGCCACCAGCGAGACCGTGGAGGACATTGCCAAGCGCCTCAACATCCCTGTGGAGCAGGTCAACAGGAGGTAAGAGCCAGGAGAGCTCTGGGAATGCCTGGGGCTTCATTTCCCCGCTCCCTCCGTGGTGCTTTCATAGCTCAATTCCAAATCCCTGCTGCTTCCTGCTTTTCTGTGACACATTCCCAGCCGTGTGTCACCTCCACCTAACCAGCCATGCGTCTGCTCAGGGGTTCCCATCTGCGTTGCCCTTGAAGGAAATCTGGCAAATTAGACTTTGCAGATCGTGTTGGAAGTCACTGTCACTGCCCATTTGACAAAGCAGAGACACACAAAAAGCAAAATCCAGGATCACGCGACCTAATTTGGGCCATCAGTCCCAAATTCCTCCTTCACCCCTTAAACGTGGAAAAAATGACACGACGAGAGAAGGATAAAAGCTCTTTGCAGAAGAGATGTCTTCCCCTGTCCCTCCCAGCGAGAGGCCTCTTTAAAATGCATTTCCTGAAGCCTCAGTGAGTCCCCTCTGTATCCAGGTAACTGTGATCCACCCTGGATCTCTGCAGTGCCTTTCATTCACCACCTGCTGATCAACAACAAACCCTTCTGCAATTACCCCAGTTTGCTGCTCCCCCCCATCCGTCTGCACACATCCCACGAGTGCACAATTTTCCACTGGAAAATCCCCCCC